>JANIJG010023117.1:101419-161037 GCA_024611175.1 Megaceryle torquata
GTTTCCTCACGCCCAGTTTTTCCAAGGGCAGTACAGATGAGCTGAGGTTTGCTGAGCAGCAGAGACGATGCTGGCTGCACTCAGCCTGTGCAAGCAGCAGACAACTAAGCATATGGTGAGCATCAGAACTGGAATGGAAGATGGGATACCATTCAATTTAGAAGTTTTTATTGGCAAAAGGACCAGCAGATATAAACTGCCAGGAATAAATTTACGTTGGAACTCAGAAGACATGTTCTAGTCATCAGAAGACAAAAAGCCTGAAAGAAATTATCTTGCTTAAGGGGGGACACAATCTTCTCAGGAAAGATTGTACATCCTTGCTGCACGTGGTCATAGGAAATGGGACAAAACAACCCCAGAGTGTTGCTCCAGACCTCTGTTCCGAGCAGGAATTCAGGTGAAGAAGGAACGACCACCCATATTAAGCATATGAGCTAACAGAAAAGGAATTATGTCAGAATAATGACCATTCTAACTCGAGGCAGACTGAAGCAGGGCTGAGTGCCTCGGAAGATTGACAGTGTTTTTCTTAGTGTATAGATTTACATGGCAACCGGGGCCTCCTCATATCTGAACTCTTCCCAAAACTTCTTCAGGATTCACCTCTCTTAAGAGTCCAGTGACAAAATTATTGATCTCCATTTCAAGGCAGCGGTAGTGGAGTAAGAGGCTGCTTGAATTTGCCAGTGTAACTCAGCAGGTAGCCCCAGGCTACAACTACGGAAAGAGAAAAATGTTATCCAGATACTAAGAGGAGTGAATGAACAACAAAAGTGTCTTCTGGTTTTATACAGAAATAGATGGAATTGCAGAGGGAAATGTGAAAAATTAAAATTCCTCAATCTTTAAATTCAGTTCTTAAGGGAAGAAGAATTTTCCCACTTCAGCACTATAGTAAAAACCACTTTGATGCAATAAACTTCCAGAGTTTCCACCAGACTGCCTGGGAGGAAGAACTGGTCTTCTTTTGGGTGACTGAAGCATAAGACTAAAATTCCAGTGGAAATTAAGAGATACAATTCCTGTAGGACTTGTGATTTATTCTTCTGGAACAGAAGGAATTATTGCACCAACCAGGATCTAAAATGTTCTGACAGCAGATATGCATATCTCTGCAGCAATGATTAATGGCCTGGAAAAATGCTCAGTAGCAAGGGAGACTCGCTCTTCTCCGGGGCCAGCGTTCAGCTCAGCAAGCCCCTAAAGCCAGCAGCTAACTCATGGAGATCAGGAGATTGGATGCCTCGGTAGGACAGAAGATTTCTTAATTTCAGTTACTTATAGGACAAGTCAAGCCAAAATAGAAGCATGAGGAAAACTTATTCTGAAGTTTATAAACTGGTTTATTATCTATTGCACAGCTTTCTGCACTCCTTTCTTTTACCTCTCTATGACATTTTAAAACAAAGAGGGGGGAAAAAAAGGAAGAAAAAAAATAAATCAATCAGTTGGGTAGCCAAGTAAGGATTTAAGCACTTAATTTAGGTTCCTCTATGTCTACTACTACTATTATTTTATATATATGTTATTTTATGTGCAGTCTTGCTGGGTGCATTAACAGCTGGTCAAACAGTACACGTAGAACTGTAAATTTCATAGAAAAGTAACCAGACTTCAGACCACTGACAGAAACTGTCACAAGCAAACCCTCTGCAGCCTTAGTAGAGATCATGTTTGTTCTCCTCAGCTCAGGAATTTTATCAGGGGATCTTCAAAACTTAACATCAACCTAAAGCTGGAAATTCAGTGACAATTACTCAAACCATAACTGAAGATGGGAGGGTAATATTCACATTTCATGCTTTTTTTCCCCTCTGTTATTTTATCTTTAGGGTTACGTGTCTGCCAGAAAGGAGCTACGGCCAGTTCAACGAAGTTAAAAGCAAAGGCACCAAGACAGAGAATTATAAATGGCAGAGCATCGCCGACAGCCAGGACGGCCAAAAGGACGGTCCAAAGGACAGGCTGCGGGGCCGTGAAGCCTCCCGAGCCCCACGTCTGCCTGCGAGAGAAGCCCTGCGGGACCCGGGGAAGTTCTGGAGGACCTGAGCGGCTGTCACCCGCTGCGCGGTGCTCAGCCCCTGCAGGGGCTCGCTCACACACGCTCCGTCCTACGGCTTCGAGTTCTGTAATGAGCTGCCAAATTTAGAAAGTGCTGATCAGCTAGTGGGGATTGGAAAAATAAAACACGTATCCGACTGCCAGGCTGCAATCAAATAAATAACTCAGAGGTCATCTTGAACAACTTTGAGGTAATCGTAAATAGCATTAGCTCTTTTCAGACTTTGCACCTCTGCTCACCATTTCTCTGACAAGTGCCCATGCACAGGAACAAACACCCGGCTCTGCCAGTTCCAGCAGGACCGACACCACAGGTCCCTTGAATCTTACGCTGAGCAGAAAATCAGACGTGGATCCGGGCGGGTAGAGGCTCCGTCCTGGTTTTCAGGATGCTGAGCTCTCTGGGCTGGCAGCTGTAGCTCCCAAGCCCAGGGCAGAACAGATTAGTAGCCCCCAGCATGGACTAACACGGACTGAACTGGTGGGTCTGGACACGAACGATGCCAGCGCAGAATCTTGGACACGTTGCCATTTCCTCAACTGCTGCTTTATCACCTCCTTGGGAAGGACAAAATCAGCCCCGCGAGCTCTTGGGTCTCTGAATCAGCACGCAGGGGATTTTGGACTCTGAACCTGGCAAGTCCTCATCAGTTTGAATACTACAGAAATTCTCATCGCTGTCATAGATGCAAATTAAAGCTAAGACTAGAATTGACACTACATTTCCCAACCCAAAACTACTCTGTTGAAAAGTTACAACTTGATTACATCAAAGTATTCACAAAAATGAAATTTTATCATTAGTTAAAGGAAATAATCTGACAGTATAACTCAATTAGAGTTAACTGAAGTATTTTTGGCCCAACTCAAAATGAAATAAAGTTTTTAAAAGTCTCAATGTTGTGAAAAGAAACATCCATACTGAGTCCAAAAAAAAAATAAAATTGAGGACAATCATTAAGGCGTGGAGCCAAAATTTTCTCAGTACCCTCCAATAAGTCTGGCGTTACACTGCAGGTTTTTGGATACAGCGCTGGCTCACGTAACTACCACGTCCACCTCAAAGAGCCAAGGCAACAAACTTCATTTGCGTACAAAGTGCTGCTACTGCATCTGGAAACGCCCACGGGTAAAGACAGAGGGCACGGCTGAACCCCACTGAAGAGCTGACACCTAGTAATTATTTTTCTCCTAAAACTCCCGTATGAAAAATAAATTTGGGCTTTTTGTCATAGTACATATTTTATAATCTCATAAAAACCTCATCTAATCTAAACCCCCATCCAACTGGCATCAGCAAAATATACGGCACTCCTGGAGCGCGCGTGGGACAACCGCCACGGCTCTACTGCTTTGCAAGCCCTTGATAGATTTCTACAGCAAAATATGAAAAAGAAAAAAAAAGAAGAGCAAAAGCATGTTTTGTTGTTGTTTTGCCATGATAGATATATTTAATTATAGGTCACTGGCGTCCAGTTCTCTGGTTTTTGTTTGGTTTTGGGTTTGTTTGGGTTTTTTTTTTTACTTTCTAAAGCAGCACCCTAGGTGCTCAGACCCAACTTGAAGTCAGTCTCCTGCTATTCACATCCCCCCCCTTTCCTTCCCTCCCCAGTTACTGTCTGGGTTTTCCTTTCTTACCAGGGAGCTCTAATAGGCCTCCCACCTGATAAATATCCTCTTTAATAGCTGCACAATGTGATTAACCGAATACTGCACGCGCTCAAGATCACAGATTATATTAATAGAACCATCTGGCTTCTATAATGTATGTAATGTATACAATAAATCCTGGTTCCAAATTTCACCCTGGAACAGAAACCTCTCCTGCTCAGTGCAATCTATTCTCACAACACTGATGTATCTTCCCAGTACTGTGTAAATAAACTGGTGGCAACACCACCCCCCCGCCAGCCCGGCGTGCTGGCAGCTCCCTCCTGGCCACGGGATCAGGCACAGGCCCTGGCGCTCCCGGCCCATCCCACGCGTGGTTCCGAAGCCAGCCCCAGTTCCAGGAACACCTCCTGGCCCTCGGCACCCGCGAAGGAGCCGCGAGCGGCCCGAGGTGGGGGTTACCTTCCGCGCTAACGTAGAGTTTTGAAATCCCAGAGGCTATCATTCCAAAATTTGTGATGTTTTGTCTACTCTGGTGATTTAAGGTTTGTCAGAAAATGTCAGAAAGGCCACGAGGCCAAGGGCTTCCTGATGACTGAGGATTTTCTTTCACATGACCTTCCTGAAGTTGATTTTGGGCTCCAGACAGTGCTGCCTTCAGCTCTGACAGGGGCCGGCTGGCAGCAGATTCATGAGGATCTCTGGGGCATTCTGGCATTTTTAAACTGAGCAGAGGCTGTAATACCTCCTAATCATCCAGAATATTATTTCACTAGTAATCATCTTTCAGGCGGTACGTAAATGCCAGCCTTTCAGTCTGCAGCTCATTTTGTTAACAGAAAAAAAAAGACTGCTCACAGGTATGCAAACAATTAAAAAGGTACCTTGATTCAAATGAGTACGTAGAGAACTTTTCATTTCTCATAAGATATTGCCCTTGTATTTTCAGCCAGGAATCACCGAAATTAATTGTATATACAGAGAGAGAGAAGCAGGACTGGGGGGAAAGCACCGAGACCGTTACTGCGCGTGCGAATGCTTTCACAAGCACAAAGCAGAGAGAGCTCGCTCGCTAGGACACCTGAGTTTCACGCTATTTAGGAAGCTCATAGCTATAGAAAAAAATTATCAATCTCAAATTTGACAACATCTTTAGCATAAGGGATTGCTCAGCGTCAGAACAACTCTCATTCCAAACAGCCAGCTCCAGAAAATCCCATGCTCCAGGTGGGTGACCCAACGGCACCGCACGAGCGGGTGAGGGGGACAACACGAGCTGAGCGCTGGCCGTGCGGTGCCACCAACGCTCGGCAACACAGGGTAGGAGATTTTGAGCCACCTACAAAAAAATAAAGGCATGGGATGAATGACTTGATCAGTTAGCTAATGAACTACCACTCCGGCCCTAACGAGATGAGGCCGCAGTGATGCTGAAGTATAACTCTGACACTCCTTATAAGTGACCACTGGAGTGTTTTGGTCTCTTCTCCTCCTCAAGCAGACCGCTACCTGGGTGCAGGGCTAACCAAGACAGCAACTTGGGCTTGACTCTGCTGCTCACACTTGTCCTTGGAGCCACAGCAGATCGCCCACACAACCCCACGTCGGTGGGCCGGTTTGTTTTGTCAGGGGAACAGCCTCCTGCCTTCTCACTTCCAAAACCGCGTAGCTGGTTCCGTTAATAACTCGAGGCCACCAAGAAGTCGTGCGCTGCTGTCCGAGATGCATTACAGGAAGACAAGGTGACCTCTCGTAACTGTCTGTGCCTGAAGTTAAACGGACACTTTTATCTTAGGAGATATTGTTCAACAGAGACGCGTGTCATTGGGAGCAACGCCTATAAATAGCTCAGCGAAGCATTTCGGACGCTTCCCTCTCAGCTGCAGCGACTCAGTCGAGAAAATGAGGCAGCAGGTTCTAAATTGGCGCTGGAAGAACAAGCGGACATCGCTGCGCTTTGGGTCACACCGGGGGCTGCAGAGATTGCCGTACGAACCCGCCTAGAGCGGAGGGGAAGGAAAGAACCAACTTCATTTACAGAGAGGGTTTATTTTGAATTGTTCACACTGCATCCGTGTTTTGCATCACCTTGCCAACAGAGCACGTGGTAAATTGGCATTAGCTGCTCCAACCATTGGTACTGGAACTACTGGGAAGGGAGCCCTGCGCCGGGGCACGCTGTTCGCATCGTGTTGTGGCTCGAATGTACCGGAGCTGTGGCGAGAGAGAACTTCACCACTGCTCATCCTCTTAACTTGGCCTGATTCACGGGTTCAGACCCCCCCCAGACATGCTTATGGGATCATTTATCATACACACAAACACTACACAATGAAGCCCAAACATCTGCATCAAGGAAATTAAACGTACAATGTTATTCCTGCAAAATAATTTAACCATCGCTTTCTCCACCGACTTTTCTGTGCCAGCCTTACACCTCTGTGGTTTTGGGTTTTTTTTACTTTACATGCTTCATTTCAGTAAAATCAAGGATGCAAACTTCTTAGAAGTACTTAGTTTCCATGGAAACCTAAGCTGACCGCAACATTATTGTTCTCAAGAGGGAACTGACTTTACTATATGTTCATTCACTGAATTAATGGACTCCTGGTTCTTTTATTAGCAGCTCTCTAACAATGGAAAGAGAGAAATGTTATAAAAAAGACTCTCAGACAACTGTCCACTCTTTTGTCCGGGGCTTATTGGAATGACGCAAGTCTATTCAAGAAAAGATTATAAAAATCAACTCAAAGCTGCCTCTGTTTGTGGCAGCTAAACATACCTTTATTTCATAAAGACACAACCTATAAAACAAGCAAATTAAAGCTCTTTCTGACAAAGTAACTGTAAGGCAGCAATCACGCTGCAACCGGACTCTAGCCGTGATAGCTGGGGACTCTCACACCATCTCCAAGGGTTTGTGAAGCATCATTAACCCCCGGGTTTGGTCACTGTGCGGCACTGTCTTCGAGCTCTCAACAGTCTGGTCCCTTTCCTAAGGACACGCTCTCCTTTCCTAAGCTGAATTTCAGCCCACAAAAGCAGGTGCTATTTGCGAAGTAGTTCTGTCTGGTTAACAGTGTAAATTCTCAGTAACTATGAAGACTGTTTTAAAACCACTAAAGCTGGGGGGGGGTGATACTTCCAATAAACAGAACTGGAAGATGAACTGTCACTGGAATTTGGATTTTTAAACCTTTACTAACGGTTTTGGAGCACCTTCTATTACATATAGATAAGAAACAGGCTCATGAGAGATAGTGAACGCAGAAATGCAAACGCATTGTGTGTAAAGTGCTGCAAATCCAGGAACTTTAAGCAGCTCAAGTTAAAATCTCTGAGTCAATCTCTCTCTGCATGTGTAATATTATGACAGGCTGTGCTCAGGCCCGAGGGTGTATGGCCCAGCTAGTAATTGCTCCACAAAAGACAGTTAACAGTTCCCTTGCTCTTCTCTAACTACCTTCCTGACTGCTTATTGAAGTCTGATTTCTTACTCCTCTGGGTCATCATTCATCAGTCCTACAGATCCCACTGGGAGAGACCGGCCAGACCTTTCCATATCCCTTGTTGCCAGAGGCCATTTCTGACGGCCCATGATATAGAAAATGTCTTCACAGCAACCCAGTGGGACAAACTATGGTTATAATACCCAAATAATCATTTTGCAAATTATCATAATTATCAATCAATCATCTTGTGCGAACAATGTGTTTCTGAAGTATCAGATGGTTCCTGTGACCTGTAGCATTTTGGATATAATAATAAACCCAGAGAGATTTATGGCCCTATCTCGCTTTGCATCTGCAGTAACAAAACATTACTTGGGTTTTACTTTTGTTTTAGGAATAAAACATTCCATCTATCTAGGTTTCTTTCTTATTCCTTGAAGCTTTCTAAGAGGCCAAGGTTTCTAATCTCACCCTGTTTTCTAACAGTAACTTCACTGAAAAAAAAAACCTGTATCTGATTTGGGAGTAGAGAACAAATTACCGTGCTGCATAAATTAGTTTATAGGGTCATCAGCATTATATTAGCAGCTTCTAGCATTTTGCAATGTAGGTATGGAGTCGGCCAAAGCAGGGGGAAAAACTGAGTCTGCCTTCAGTTTTTGTTGTGTTTTGCACAATAGCAGACTGAATCCCACTCTTTTGAAGCCGATAGCATCTCCCGCTCCCTGTGTAGCGCATTCTTGTTAATGGATAAATTCAAGCTCTCCAGAAAGTCAAAGAATAAATTTAAAGCCTTTTGCCAAATGCCTATCCTATTGGATTTTGATAAGACAGCTATTGAGCTTTAATAATGTCTTCTATCCTTTTTCAGCTGGCCCTTAACATGTCTCTTTATTTGTCCCTAAAGCCTCTTCAGCGATGCCTTTTTATTACAAGTCTCTCAGCTTGCTCTCAGGGGAGACAGGGTCGACAAGAGTGATAGATAGATAACTCTATAGATTATCTCCCACAGATGTTTTCTCTCCAGTAGCCCCTCAGGCTATTCCCTCTAAGTAAACAGAAACTAAATAGAGAGTCTACTGAAGAGAGAAGTCCCTGAGGTCTCTTGTCACCACAGCCAGAAAAACAGCCCGTCCAGAGGAGGTTGGCTGGGAGCGCTACACACAGAGCCCCCTTCAATATGATCCTCGAGCCACCATCCAAAGTGAGTGTTAGAGAGAGAAATACACCCAGCATTGCTCCTTGGGAAAAAGGTGGCTTGTAACGGACACTGGCCTTGTTTCCTGCCAGAGGAAGTCTAAATCCTTCATCTCCCTCTCAAAGTGAAATCAAAATGACAATGAAGATAATGATAACAAGCCTTTTTTTCAATGCATTAAAGGCGGTCGAGAAGCTCAGAGAATTCAGCGCAAGAGGACACGTGAGCTGCTCCCTAAGCAAAATAAACAGACTGCAGGAAGATGGCTTGGGAAAGAAGACATTTGGGAATATGGGACAATATACCCACAGGTATAACTTACATATTTGTGCACATCTCTGAATGCCTGCATTCAGTTCACAAGAAAAGGGCATCTCCTATTTTAGCATTACTTTCACAATCGGTGTTTTAAAACTAAACAAACAGGATGAGGAGCTGATGTACGTTTGTGCAAGCTAAACAAAGTATGGGCAAGCAAAGTAGACAAAAGGAAAACTTGTAAAGAGTCCACCACATTTTAGCCCATGGCACAGAACATTTCCAGACAGGGAAAAATGATCCTGGACACAGGGCCATGAATGGTATTGCTAGAAATCTTAATTCTTGTGAGACAACCATGAACAAACAAATCAGCTTGCTGGTGTTAGTGGTCCCAGCAGACAGAACAGTAATACAAACTGAAAAATACTGGACATAGTGGGAAAATACCTCTTATTTTGCTCCAAGCCCAGAAAGGGCCTGCTCTATTATACAACAGTATCTGCAATGCTACATCTTCAGACTCTTCACTGCCTTTCAGTCCAGGAAAAGTTATGTAGAGTGTGGGGTTTTTTTTCTGGCAGCTTAACAGAAATAATACTGGGGTCCAATTTTTAAGCAGAGGTCGGTTCCTCTGTATCTTCTTATACCCCTCACTGCTCTCACACCTCCCTCCCCTGCTCTATTTCCTTTCTTTCTAGTCCTCGCTACTGCCCAATTCTGAGCCTGTGACACAGCAGTCAGATGAGCCACCAAAGACGAGTCCCTCTGTTTGGCTCTGACTTTCTTCTCCCCCGGTTTAAATCAGCCCACCCACTACCGTTACATTTGTCTTCAGTCACCTTCTCACCACCAACTTATCTCTGAAGGAAAGGAATAAATTGAAGTCAAA
Organism: Megaceryle torquata; assembly: GCA_024611175.1. NCBI lineage: Eukaryota > Metazoa > Chordata > Aves > Coraciiformes > Cerylidae > Megaceryle > Megaceryle torquata. Next base: position 110,895 of record JANIJG010023117.1, read on the forward strand.
TCTAAACTATTGTGTCTTCAGGGATATGACAACTGAATGATTTTGAGAGGCTGGAAAAGGAAATCTTCTCCCAAAAGGCTTCTGTACCACTAGCGCAAAATGCTGGAGTACGACTCAAAACAACGTGAAGATAATACGAAAATTGTACAGAATGATTTTTCATTCTTTATTTTTCATTTTCCTCTGACTGAAAAGCTGTCTAGCAGTAGTCTTTTCACAAGCCATAAAGTTTAGACTTGAACTCTTTACCTTACTGCTTTGACCTTTTTTACCCTAGCTGTAAAAACCCTACTGCCCATCCTTCAATAAATTTATCACCTCATAAACTCCCGCTAGTGCTTCTCTACAATGCATTTAAAAGACAGAAGTGGAAGGCCAGTCCTCCCCCCCCCCCCCTTGTCAAATATCATAATTGTCCAGTTTTATACCTCTTGTACAGGAAAATATTTAAGGACGCAGTATTTTTCAAAGACCTGTACTTTATGCAACATTCTCCTCCGAAAGAAAAGTAATGAAGTTTAAATACAAACCCACGTGCTGAACATATAAAGCTGCCAGTCTAACGTCCCCTTCTATCCTTGTTTCATACAAAGCCTGCTCTCTTTAGGGTAACGGGGACTCTGCGAGGTAGGGATGTAGAATTTATTCGTGATGTTGTAATTAAAGACTGGGAAAGAAATAGCTGAGCAGTCCTAAGCCACGGAGAATTTACCCCATCCTTGTGATAATAAGAACCTGCCACCTTGTCACCATGTCTGCTCAGACAAAAGGATCCCACAGAGGCAGAGACAAACGCCAGATGAGTTATGGAGATGAACAAGGTAAAAAGTTCAGCAGTATTGCGATAGGTCCTTTGCAAGGTCATTGGATGGTCAAAGACGTTTCATATTGGTAGCCTGGCTTTCTAAAATAAAAGCTTATTTTTCTCGACATGGCAAGAATAGGACGGCCCATACCGGACGTGCGTCTAAATACCTTTTCCCAAACTAACTTTGGAGCCTGACAAGTATTACATTTCACTTTGTTTGGCAGAGTGAAACAAGTGTTTCCTTTTAGCTTTCAGAGTTAAGAAACCGTACCGAAGCTCGCCTAAATGGATGAATAAAAATGGGAGTTGTTGCAAATGCCAGTATTTTCCACTTTCAAAACCTCAGGTTTTTTGAGTAGGACTGCGAATTCCCACTGTAAGACAACTGCACGTGAAAAGAATTCCAGCTAGCCTGTTATTTCATCGGGGACACAGCACCTCTGGACATCCAGAGAGGCTCTAATCACGTACGGCTTGAACGCTTCTCTTTAGCAAAGCCCTTAACCAAAAGACAGCCCGGGAAAGAGCGGCAGTTCAGCATTGCTGAGAATAACCCCAACCCGAAACAGGAGACTGGCTACTGAACTATGCAGCAGCGTTGAGGCTGCCTCACAGCTACCACTGAAGACATTTATACAGCTGGGCTGTATTTGGAACACATTTTCTTCTGGTCAGTATTATAGTTTAAGCAACACAATGTGATGAAAAGTACCAGTAATACATCATAGGAGTTAAATTTTATCCTTTCCTAGATCTATTCCTTTTCCCTTGGACTTCACATAAGCCACATTTACATAGTGAAGTGACCTCTAAAAATTTAGCACCTTTAACAAAGGACCAACATTTTCTTTTACTGGAAAAGAGGTAAATGAGGTTTTTCAATTTGGACCGGTAGCTGTTTGTATTGTAGCTGAATCAAGGAGCACTTCAAACTGTTATTTTCTTTTTCATAAATGCTGGAATCACAAAAAGACAGAAAAATATGCCAACAGAACCATAATACTTAATCCAAAAAAGCAACAGCAACTATTGGAAAATTTTTACGACGCTATTGCAACACACACCTTTGTTCAAGAGTCAGAAAAGTCTTTAGGTGTATTTCAAAGCCAGGCAGTAAAACAACTTGCATAAGATTGATCCATGTCCTACCTTTTTTACATTGCCCTCTTGGGAGGTCACCTCAGGATCAGTCAGTATTTGCTAGGGGAAAAAAAAAAAGAAAGAAAGAAAGAAAAAAATGTAAGTTGAATTGCAACTAAGAATCTTCTAAAACAATATAGGTGATTGATGATGATGATTTACAAAGGCCAAAACTCTCAACAGCAGCAGCAGAGCAATGCAGGCGTTTTGGTTCCTTTCCCAAATGGCAGGTGATGCAGAACACGGGCGCTAAGGGGACGGAGACCTGCGGGCTCTGCAGAAGCGAGTCCCTCCAGGGCGGGTGACCGAAGCCAGCTGCCAGCAGCACGGCTCGTGAGGAGCGGGGACAGGGACGGGCCTGATGGCAGCCCTGCTCCCGGCACCCCCGTGCGATGCTGGAGGCAGCTCCCACCTCACCGGCACCAACGCTGGGCGCTCGGCGAGGAGGCAGCAGCACACCAGCAGCTGTACCCCAGCGGCCGCAGGGCCCGGCTGCGGGGTCAGGGCCGTGGGATGCTTTGCAGCAAGCTCTTTAATTCCTCTTCCAGCAGAGGTGTGGTGAGACAAGTCATTAAACCGCTGCTGTGTTCTACCTCAGATTAGATCTAGGTCAGCAGGCATTGGAGGAGGTCAAGTACCTCAACTTTATATCACCCCGGATAGCCCCATCAGGGTAAACACGGTCTACACCGACTTGATCAAGCAGCCAGACTCCAAGTATTTAAGTGGTTTCATTGACCTCAGTGGGGATGTCGGATGTCTAAGGTTAAACCAGACTCAAGTGCTAGGGTGGGGTCAAGGTACTCAGGACTTCTGGGCCCAGGCAATGCATTTTGGCTACCAAAGGAGAGCAGAAGAAAGCTCCAAGGAACAGAGACCAAAAGGCAAGGCAACCCAAGACAAAATGAGAGTGGTTGAACATTGCAAGGGAACCTTACTGAAAAAAGGGGAGGAAAAGAAAAAAAAAGAAAAAAAGGCAAAGGAGGTTCTGCTGCGTTCTCTGCTGTGTTTCAGCAGCTGAGGATTTGGCAGCAATTTCTTGGACTCCTTTGACCATGCCCAGGTGAGATCGACCAATTTGCAAATTTCAGAAATGTTGGCAAATATCTCCAAGCTCAGCTGAAATAACAACCTCCATGTTTTACACCGTAAGCATCCCAAACCATTCTGTATTTTACAACAGCTCTAATAGATACTGAAATTGCGGTTTAGAAAGCAGCTGAAAGCAAATAGGACCAAGAGGCGAGTACCAGAGCAATAAAAACCCGTGTGTTCTGCACTTGCGTGTGCACAGACACACGCTGAAATCTCACCCTGAATTACTGGAAGTGAATTATCTATCGTGCGGAGTTAGAAGCACACGTCACCAAGCTGGGGACAGGCAGCAGCTCCCCAGCAAGTGCAGAGCCCTCTCAGCTCCTCTTAATGTCACTGGGAACTGGAGACCCTCAAAAGCCTTCTGAGAATTAGGCCATGAAACTTGCAGAGCTGTAACATAAATATGCCTGTGCTAAATGACTTTGAAGCCTTCATGGAACACTGCTGCTTCCAAATGAAGACACTTAACTATAATTATTACACGAAAAAACCACCTTTAAATACAATTGGTGAAGTATGTGCATTCAGAGTCCATAATCCACCCGTTCAACGTGACCATAAACATACAGAGGAAAAAAAAAAATTAAAATGAAGTGCAAATTGGGCTGTGGTATAGTCCTGTATAAACAGGCTTAAGAGTCAGGAATTCCTGAGTCTGAATCTAAATGCCAACACAAGCTTCCTTTTGTTGGTTTGGTTGGATCTGCGCTCAAGGGGCAAGTTCTGTTTCTCAAACCATATTTATTATTTTTTCCCCTTTAATTCAGAGCAGATCCCAAATTTCAAAATTCTTGGAGAACAGAATTTCTGTAAAAAGCATTTCATACCCAGTCAGAAATGGCCCATCTGCAGAAAAGGATCACGGGCTGTTTTTCTAAACGATCAGTCAGAATATTTCGAAATGGCTCATTTCTGACAAGGTGAAATATTTTTTCAGTTTCCTTCTATTACAAAACTCTTGGGGGAAAAAAAAAAAATCCCCATTTCATGCAGAATTTTAGTTTTGATGGAACCATCTCCACATTCAAACTATCAGAACATTTATGTGTGGGAAAAGGTGTTTTAGCAGTAGTGGGAGACTAGGAACTCTTTTTAGATGATACTTTCCATTCTTCCTTTACACTGAAGCTCTGCTGCTGACTCTGCAATAACCTGGACACAGCCCCGGGCCTGAGACTCCCGATCTGCCTGTGCCAGGTGAACGGGCGGACACCGGGACGCTGAAGCAGTTCGGGTGTCCGACAGGGCGCGGTGCGTACTGTGCGCGCGAGGGGCAGAGCAACCCAAAGCCTCCTGCTGCCAAAGCCCCGCCCGAGCCTGTTAGAAACCTTCCCGGGCTCTGGAGGAAACTTAAAAATTCTTCCTCTGCATTCCCAGTTTGGCACGAGAACTGCCCGAGAACACCTTCGTGGGACGGGAGAACACCCAGAGGGATGGCAGAGCTGGCAGACTGGGAGTGCTGAGGGGCGAAGGCGGCGCGGGGAGGTCTCCTGCAGGAGACCTGGATGACTGCGGTGCTGCGCTGATGTACGCGGTACCTCCTCGTTATGTGAGAAAGAGAGAAAGTGAGTCCCAGATGCGATGTTTATTAGTAAGAATAACAAAAGATACTTTGAAAATCTACTCATTGGGTAATTTTAGCTCAGGCTGGACTTCATCTTACGCGAATGCCATAAGACTAAATATAGTGCTTGACGTGTACAGTGGGCTGCACTTTTGCAGTTAACACAGATGTTCTTAAACGTACTCAAAATTTACACCATATGCTTTCTCTATCAACTGATGTGTTGATTTTAGCCAAAAAGAAAGACAACATGTCAGCAGCGGCCACGGCAGGAAAACCCGCGTGTCGGGAATCTGCTCGGAGGTGCATCTCCCCCGACTGCTGATGGATTTCTCTGCATTTCATTTCCTGGATCCAGAGAACTGGTGGCAACAGAATCCTCAGTTACATTCGTTTGGGATGTGCTACAATTTTAGCAAAGCCTCCCGAATGTATACTAAACATGTCAAGTAACACCATGTGATTCTTTTTGAAAAACAGTTTACAAGCTGGCATTCTCCAGCTGCAGTTAACCCTAATTTGATTACATTACTCAGACAGATCACAATGAGCTTGTGTAAATAGTAACGTTATCCATTCATTCCCCGAGCTCAGATAAACTGTCATTTAAAACAAAACGCAACAAAAAAACCCAAACCAAAACTAAGAGAGGCATCGCATGATGCGTTCGGCAAACTCTTAACGGCGAAGCAGACGACAGACTAGGACCTGCCCCTGCTGTATCACTCTGAATCTTGGTTTTTAAGAAGCATTTCCACATCTGCTCCGAGCTGGAGACAGAAGAGAACGCCCAGTAACTGCCCAGAAGTCAGCGTGCAGATAACTGCGCTTTCGCAGTAACTCGCTCTTCGTTATCAGCTGCTTCTCTAGCGAGGTCTCAACACATCCCGGCCGCAGCCTGATACGCTGCTGTAGGCCGAACGACTCGATCAGCAAGCACTATAATGCTATTTGTGCAGACAAGATGAACTCTGTTAGTAAGAGACCTCGAAGGAACGTGGGTTCGCGAGGACAGAAGACCCGTACGAGCACGGCATTAAAGGAAATACTTATGAAATACACACAAACCTAACCTGGGATTGCCAAGTTTACGTCGTGGCTCGGTTTGCCACCCCATCGCGGCACAAAGTGCTGAGGCGTCAGCCTGTGCCTCTCGAAACCCTTCAGCCTCCTGCGCAGTTGGGAGCAAAGAGGATGAGCCCACGAGCCTTTGAGAGCTGCAGGCAGCACAGCGGGGCTCGCCCAGGGGAGGGCTGTGAGCTGCCTGTTAAACTTGGCATTCCGGAGCTGGAACAGTCCCTAAAACCCATCAGCTCCCAACCCCACAACAGCTGAGTCACGGAGATGATGCTCTCTCATTGTAAAGCCAGACGGAGAAGGAACCCACAGTAAAACCATTTTAGCACTTCAGATTTTTTTCCCATTAGCTGTATTTTTAAAACAGGGGGATTCTATAGCACATTCTAGCCACCAATTTACCAAAAATTTTACATTTTCTATAGTAAATTTGTGAAGCCCTATTAACTTGAGGAAATTTTCAATATCCTGCCTCGGGAATTTGAAACGAATGTGCCTGGAATTAAGAGGAAAGGGAGGAAAGCTCTTGTTTGAGAGGAAGAATTTCCTTTCCTGGCTGGTGAGCGAAGGAGGATGAACAGCTCTACTCTGACTGGCGAGGAACAAGCCAAGGGCTGAAAAGAGTATAAAGAATAAACCAACCATTCACTGCTAAGGGCAACCCCAGCACAACTGGGAACACTGTAGAGCAGCCAAACTGTGGTTTGTGGACCAGTAACAGCCTGCAAAGCTGTGGTATGCACTCCGCAGACCATTTTATAACCATTTATTTTGCAGTTGAAAGTCTGAACAAAGAGGTGGTACAGTGCTGCGTGAAAAATGGTCCAAACGAGGAGGGATCCGTGGCCCAAAATTTCTGGTGACCTGCTGCAGGGAAAACCTCTGCAATTGCTTGTGCCTTGTGTCCTGAATGGCCTTACAGAGGAATTTTTCCTGTTGGCCAACTTTCAGGAGAACAAAATGCAGTTTCCAGAGGTGAATCGCTGTGGGTTACTCCAAAGGGTGTTCAACGAAAGGAATGTCCCAAGTCATCCTTTCATAAAAAATAACACCACCTTACCACACGCTACAAACTTCTGTGCACCCAGAGAGGCGCAGGAAAGAGTCAGGGGTAGGTAAGAAGAATGAATGTCAAACATTACAAATTTGTTTAAGAACAAAGACTGCAAGAAAGAAAATAAACATGCCATTTACATACGTGGTATCGCAACTTCTGCATCCCTTTTGAAAGGCGTAACTCCCTCATGACATCGTGATCAAGTTCAACTGCAAATACCAGGAAGTTAAACAGAATCTAATGGAGAGCATTTGTAATAACTTCAATAAGCTGAGGACTTGAGACTTTCAGCCAAGACAAATAAGAGAGGGTACTGATTAGTAAATGTCACCGTTTCTCTTGCCAAGCACTCAGGGCCTGGTGATAGGAGAGTATTAAATATAATCTCACAGTCTTTAGGGGCTCTTTGATTTTATATTGCATTCTTATCGGGTTCTTAAAGTCCAGTGTTAATGAGCATGAGAAATGCACTTCATAGTTTGGCAGTTTTGCTAAAAGAAAACGTATTTCATTCATCGCACGCGTTCCTCGGATCCAAGCTGGAGATGCGTTTCCCTTTCATACGGCACCGCATCGAACCTCCTCCCTCTCTTCTTTTTCTCCACCCAGCAATCCAACATCACCTTTAGCAACCACCTATTTAATACTATTATTCAAAGAAAAGAAGTTTTACCAACTACAGAGGTTGAGATCTAAGGACCCTGGAGTGGAGTCGGAACGGTTCCATAGTAAGTGCACACCCACTGCACCCCCCCTTTTGCAGTGTATAGTGACTCCTGAAAGGAGGGTAAGCCCCAATTTACAATAGAAGCCTCAAGTCTTTTGTCTGGTATTTTGCTCACTTCTTGAAACATCTCCCAGAAAAGAAATATAGAACAGTACACGTGAGGAAAAGAAAAAGTTGCAATTCATTATTGCTTTCTTTTTAAAATACCCTTACAAATATTATTCTCTTTTTTTCCTGAAGGAAAATTCCATTATAAAACTGAATTCTGAAAACACAAAAGGGACAGTTGTCTCCATGTCTGGTGTAAGCAGTGTGTACAGTCTGAGGATTAAAACAGAAGTTGCAAGGATTGACTGTATCTGTATTTACTCAGCTTGCTCATCTTCAAACTTAGGAACGTGCCTAGCAGACTTCTATGCTAAATAAAATGTGAGATCCTCTGACACAATGCGCTTCTGAACTGCTCGGCTACATCTTCACTCCAGTAGAATGGAAGCTTAGGGTCATCAACTCTGAATTCTGTCTGCCGCAGAACTACATACCACAGTCACTTAACGCGGCCAGAGCTATTTGTTATCTGAGCAAAAAATCATCTTGAAGAGCGAAGCGTAATGTTTTGGTTAACGGCTACAGCTCTGCTGTTTGCAGCGACGTGAATGGATTGGACGGGTAGCTTCAGTCAGAGATGACCCATCTATCTTTTGTTCTCGACCCTTTTTAGTTATAAAAATGACCTTGCTATTGACAGAATAATATAAATGGACTTCCTCTGTACTTCATATATTGATAACCTGTTTGTTAAGATGATCAGTAATAATCATAAGTAAATAAAGAGAGATCATACATCTTCTCATAATGGAGATGCTGACATGCACTTGGATCTGACGTACGGGGACCTCTGGGCTTCAGCTGGAGGGCTCATACTTCATATTAAATTGCAGCCTTTCCATCCAGGACGCACACTGACATATAAATCTATGCAAGGCAATGCACTCAAATCTTAGTATCTAATCATACCCGTTATTTCAGAGAATGCCCTCCAAGGGTAGAAGTGTATTGACATGGAGTCAGCAAATGCACCATCTAGTCCCTAGAATAATTCATTATTCCAGCACCAGCCTCCCTTTGGGTGAGGCTCATCTACAGCTCATTGACTCATTTTTGGCATCACCGGGGTGACAATTGAATTCTGTTGGCAAGACTTTCAGAAAAGCCCTTCCCTTCTCCCTTCAAGTGGCAGTGGTTAAGCACCTTCAAATCCATATGGCAATGCCAACAGCAGTTCCTTTTTCTTACAAAATCCCCTTCACCATAGACAAAGTCTTGCCATTGGTGCTGAAACCAACTGACACCAATACTGCAGGAACCAGGGAAATGTCAGCGCTTCTACCTCGCCGTGCACACAGCTGCCAAAGAGAAGGACTAGGATTAGATGTACCAAGGTAAGAGATTTCTGTCTTCAGGTCTCAAGATACAGAACTCTGGCTTCTCCCATCACCCATGCCGAACGACACAGCCTCCGTCGTTATTTAAAGGTAATAATTATGCAGTTAAGAATTTGAGAAAGAACGGAGAAAAATGACCTCATTTAATTCTCTTCCTCGCAGCCTAAAGAGACACTGATAAGGATTATGAATTGGGTTACCACATTTAAAGAGTATATAACAAATACATTTTTTCACAGGCATACTTGTCTGCCTTGGTTCAAGACCAAGTCTTTGCTCTGCCCAAGTAACACACAACTTTGCTGAGCTCACCAAAAGCGTTCTAGTTCCCCACATGTGACCATGTCAAATCACAAGCACAAACATAAAAGCCAACTTGCGATTCCCTGCATACAGAATTTGCCAAAAAATCCAGCTCAATAAACTGCAGCTACATCTAGAGCTTATCCTCCGTTCCATCAAAATAATGGCCTTCCACAGCAACCACAGCACTGCACCAAAGCTACATAGCTAAGCTGTGACACGAAGATTTTTGATCATTAATCACCCTTGAAGGAAAATAAAGCCAATATGCAACGTTCCCACCAGTTTCAAAAGTCTGAAGTGGGAAATGCACTGTCTCCTTTAACAGCTTCGTTTTGCTGCTCACCCTGTGAAAGCAGCGAGTGAAAACAGCAGCCTCCTAATAGCTGGTACCGTGCGGGGGGAGTGCAGCCTGTCTGGGAATGTCTCCCTGCCTGGCACTCAGACAGAAGGGATGGGATATGTCAGTTTGATACCCATCAGCAGGATAACCTAACTGTCACTTTAACATGACAAGGTCATAGTCAGTCAGTGGGATGCAGTAAGAAAAATGGCCCATTAAAGCCTCAGCACTGGAAGAGCAACATGAGGTCAATCGGAGATGTCCGAGCGCTCGCTCTCTTAGCGGAGGATGTGGCTACTCAGCGCTCCTTCCCAGGGAGCATCTTTTCCAAAACCAAACTAAGAAGGTGGTAACCAGTGTAGCCACCACGGGTGCCTGCCACAGAGAGCTTGAGGGAAGCTTACGTCACTTAACTCTCATTTAATTTAGCAAAAGAAGTCTTTGATAAGCTGTAGATGTGAAGAGCCTTGCACGGGGAGTTTTCTGTACCAGCGTTTCTTTCATGGCCTGATCTGAGTTAACCACAAGTAACAGCTTCTGCTATTGCCCAGGCCACCCTGCTGCCACTTGTCCTCAAGCCTCACCGCTGCTCAAACACAGAGTAAGTGCTTACCCTGCGCTGGTAAGTTACCTTGGAGAGGAATTCCCTGTAGTACCATTCTGCGCAAGGAAAGAGAACAAGAGGGACAGAAAAGGGCACTTTGCCTTCCTTTATTCAGGAGCAATATTAAGCAAATGAGGCTCTCTATAAAGAAAAGTTAATAGGGAATTACTCTGTGGACTAACTTCAGACATCGGCACAATCAGGTTCTTATTTCAAAAGCACACGGTGTTGCTTTATCTGAATTGATAGGGGGTGCCAGGTGAGCTCCTTTTTAAGAGCTGCAGAAACAATCTCAGATAGAACTGGATAGTATTATGCCTGGAATGATAATATTGTGTTTGGAAAAGGTCAATATTTTATTTAATCAGCCAGACAGAGAGTGGGTGGCAATTTCAATGCATTTTCTTGAGACAGGAATTCAAGGAGTCCACATGGAAATAAGTTTGTTTTTCTCTCGAGCTGCTGATGTCTTACACAGGTAGGAGTTTGTTTAGTGTTCAAGGTTGTGATGTAAGGGGGCTGGGTACAGCTCCCGTGCTTCCCTGGAGGGAATGCCACCTTGAGTGTCTATCTGGTTTGTAAACCAGCTATGTTTCAGGAACCAACAAATCAGAGGTTTACGATTGCAACCTGAAAAAAAAAAACAAACAACCAAACCTAAGGTAATCTTTAATCTGTTTACACAATAAATATGAATCACTTCTTAGCATAAACCTATGGCAGCGTATCCCGTGCTAGGCTGTGGATCGTGGGCTTAGACAGAAGCGCACAGTTTTCACTTTCTCCAGCTTGCAGAACAGCTGCCGAGACATAATTACTCCACGGCTACAACACTGTTGGTTGGCTTGGTCCCTCTTCCAAAACTTCCTAAAACAATGGTAGTAAAAAGAATTCAGGAGTGAGAGAGAGAACTTCAGTTTATGCAGATATTTGGCATGTGCCCCAAGTGAGCTTCTGGGAAGGATGGAACCTGAAGAGAAAATCCCTCAAAAGCCTCTCAAAGGATTTTTAAGCAGTTCCTGGGAGAGAAGACTAATCCTGGTTAGATGAGGAAGGATGCACTGAGCCTCTCAAGGCCTTCAAAGATGAAGGAATGCGAAGGCTTCAGCTCATTATGATCCCTTACGCTACGGATGCCACGAGCAGCGCTTCCACCGAGTGCCAGGCTGGTGTGCTGCGGCCAAACGAGCTTCTGCACTCTCTACCCACGGTGGGAGACATCCATCTCAGACGCTCAAACCTGCTGCGTTCTTCTTCCAGCACCCAGCAACAGAGAAAGAGTAACCACAGATGAAAACCTTGCTCAGCTGCTGCCAGCTGCAGCTCAATACCACCCCGTACCACACACTGTGTTGGAGGTAAATTCTGTCTCTGGACAAGCCATGTTGAGATGTGGATTCTGAGTATGGTAGAGAAGCTTTTCCCCAAGTTTCTGCTCCCCTCGGAAAAGCAGTCAGGACCTTTCCCTCTCCCTTCCCTTTGTTTCAGAAACAGCATCAGGCATAACTTGCCACCTACCTTTGCCTCTTCCAGTGAATCCCAGTGAAGACAGGAGGCCTGAGGACTAGAACTGTGCCATAGTCGAGTGCCACAGGGAAGGAGAAGAGATTCAGCACCAAACTGAATGGAATGCTTTGTGCCCTGGTCTTACAGTGGCAATCAGGTGTCTTTATTGTCTCTGCTCCCCAACGTGGAATTTTCTTTTCTCCAAACCAAGCAGTTCACATTTAAGTCTTTCCAGAGGGCCTTTCCACAGCGCAACTCATTCTTCTGCTGTGCCCCTGAACCTCCCTGTGCCAAAGTGGAATTTGGGGCACCACTCAGATGGTTTTCCAGGGCAGTGGCATCCTCCCATCTGTTTATATAACAGTCCTCTTTTCAATGGGATTTGAAAGAATGTGTTCTTTACACATTCTCACATTATATCTGCTTTTCCAGACAGCTGTTGAACTCCCAGCAGAGAGTTTCAGGCATCGGGGGCCGGGGGTGGTGCTCTGCTTTAAAAGTGCAGACAATAACAAAGCGAGAGGATATGGGAAAACTGAGGTGGGCAGAAATACCACACAACAGAGCTTCAAAGTCTCACAAACCACTAAAACCACGGTACGTTCTGTTTGCTACAGTGCTTTGATGCGCCTCTGATTATCAAAAAGCTCCTTCTGAACGTGAGGCTACAAGTCTTTAGTTTTCTTGGCTGCATTCTTCTTACCAGCTTTTCCAGACGAGGTGTGAGGGCAACATACCCTGAAGAGCGAGATCACAGTGCCAACGCGACAGGGAATCGAGAGTGATGACCCACGACCGATAACCCCACCAGCTCCAAGAGGCTGCGGGACAAAAGAAAGGCTGCTACGCACCAAGCCGCCGGAAAACGCCCGGGGTTTTCAAATGGGACCTCTCCTCCCAGCACCCTGCTGTCACTTCTGGCCCCAGGGCTGGATTTGGGCGATTGCAGGTGATGATAGGGCTCAGAAAATTAAGATCCTTCTCTGCAACTGTGCCAGGAGATCTGCTGCACTGCTACAGAGGTAAACAGATCACCCGGGATCTGTCGGTCCGGTACCAGTGTACGTGTACTGGAGCAAACGAGGTCTGCTCATTCTCTAAGAACATCAGAAGTGCCACCTCTCTCCACCATGACCATACTTCTGGCCTCCAAGACAGAAACGGGCTTTCATTCCCCAAGAGAGGGGCAAGCCCTCATCTAGACAGAGCCCCGATTAAAAGAGCCAAGGAATAACTGGAGAAACGAGCCTATACATACAGCGAGCACTTAATTTCACGAGGTCGCAGAACTTGACCATTACCTGTCTGCTTGCGTTTCCTTGATTAGACATCTTCTCAGCAAGACGACCTCACAGCCAGCCACTTCAAAAAGACACCTGACAAAACGCTTCCCCCCACACTTTGCCAGCAAGCTCCAAGCAGTGGTCCTTGCTGTCAGAAAACTCTGAATCTCTGCACAAGACTTTTCTTAAGGCAAAATAGCAAAGAGATCTTTTTTTCCAAAATTCCATATGTTATCCTTAGCAATTCCAGTTGTTCACTATCAGAATAAGAACAGATTCTACATTTGGAGCTTCTTTCAGAACAGTACCAGGAAGAAAAAAACAAACCAAACCAAACCAACCCAACAAACCAACTTCTTTTTTCATCAAAAGTTTTGAAAAGCACACACAGCCCTTATTGTTATTAAACACTCCAAGTAAAGTTCTGGAGAAAATCTTGGGAGATTCAGCTCTGAGCATTGATTACAAGGGGGTTTTAATCTTGTGCCAAAAGGAACATTGAGGTTAAAAGATGGCTCCGTACACGATCTTGCCAAATAGCATTTCTGTTTACATCTTAAAAACTACCACCAGTAGATCATAGGGAAAGAAATGTCCATAATGTATCCAGACACTGGAAGCCAAACGTGCTTAAGCCACTGAAGGGGGTTTAATGAAGTAAAGCATTTTTTTTAACTGCCAGCTCAAAGTAAATAATCAGTGATTTGAGTACAGTGCAGAGATTCTATCTTACCAAATAATCTGAACTTGCCATCAAGGAAACTGTTGCTTTGTGGGAATTAAACAGCAGTTTAACATTCTCATAAACTTGGTTCTTGTCTTCCTCAACACCCTGAGCCTCCTGGGTCTGAGAAAGTGTAAAGCCAGCACTGCAAAGGCAACAGAACTCCCTAGTGCTTGTCAGCCCGGACTGCTGGGTCACCAGGGTCAGTCGGTCCTGGTTTGACTCAAGGAAGGGAAGGATGAACTCATTAGCGAAAGGCTGTGGTGATTTCCCCCCATTTGCCCATGGCACCTGTTCAGACCAAGCTGGAAACGGACCAAAACCTGGCAAGTCAGACGGTCCCGGCTGCTCTTCCTCCCAACACAAACAGACGAGCAGCTGTAAGAGGGATACTGCAGCTTTTACCCAGGAAAACACCAGCATCCTCAACTGAACGGCCCTGCGCTCCTTGGTGCAGGTTATTTTGCAGCTCTGACGATCTGGCACCGTTCTGTGGGTCCTGAGAACACTGAGAGTTCCACAGGGGACTCTGAGGCTTGGGATGAGCGTGTGGTGCCCCTCATCACAACCTTCCACGCTGGGCTTCCTAAATGTCCCCGCTGGAGTGAAGATGTGCATTTTTATAATGCAGAAATAACGTACATTTCACTTTTCTTTTGTTTAAAACAATGACTTCTGGTAGTAGGAAAAGCAGTGGAATAAAACAGAGAAGAAGAAAAGCCACATTGTGTTATATAATTACTTATTTTACTACAGCCAAGGCTGTCAATTTGACAGCAAATTTATAATTCACAATTGAATATTCTCCTTCCCTAATTCAGACATTCAGCCTTTTGGTTACAAAACCATGAAAATTATCCCCAAAGCAATCATCTGGATGACATTTAGCAGGGACAAGAGCTCACCTTGTTTAACCCCTCACCTTCAAAAGACTGACTTCTGCGCTCTCACTTCTGCCAGGACGACAGTGGGGTTACCTACCAGTCTGTATGGTTTCTAAATCGTGTTTCGATTCAAAGCATAAAAACTGAAGAGAGAACTTTGCAACACCGCACCCAGGCTGCGCTAGCTGGTGAAACCGTTCAGCGTTTAACACGCTCTTCTGGAATTAAAAGCTATATAAGCAAGAGTCCTCAAAATCAACCAACCAGGTACAGTATCTGCTTCGACCGATTCAAACTAACGCAGACGACTGAGTTTTTGGGAAGAACTTATCCCACAACTCTAAGTTTTAGAAGTGTGGGGTTTCCACATTCTTGACAGCCTTCCAGGCTGCGTGAGGAGCAGCTGGAGGCAGCACAGCCTGGGCAGACCAGGGGGGTCCCAATGAGCTCAGAGACAGCCCCTTGTCACTGTACTCCGATGATGATGCAGAGGATGGTGCTCTGCAGGCATTCCACAGCAGAACAACTCTTCAGGTGAACAGGGACATTCCTCCTTTGCTGAGAAAGAGGCACGAGAGAACACTTCCAGCCCTCTTCTGCTCTCCGAGCCTTCTCTCTCCACAACCAGTGTAACTTTTACTCTATTTTCCACCTTTGAGGATGCACAACAAAATGACCAGGTGAGCACAAACGACAAAATAAAGCCAAAGAAAGGGCTTTGGGGTTTCTCTTGTGCATGTGTGAAAAAAGGTGGTATTCTGCCAGAGGAGGCTTGGCCCTGTAGAGTCACTGTCCTAAGTCACTTAAACAGAACACACAGAGCAGCATTTGCAACATTATCTCATGAGCTGTAACTCTAGACTTCAGGTTACAAGCATTTGAATTCTCTGCATTTATTTCTCACACGTTTTGAGCAATCTGATTCAATTATGAGTTTCACTGCCTTTTTTTTTTTTTTTTCTTATCAGAATATAAAGTCCTTTTCCTTGCACCACATAATTGTGTTCCATGGCAGATCTGGTATTCATCATTGCCCTGCTGTCCCCTAGCCTAAAAGATAAAACATCCACAGGGTAATAAATGTCAAACTATGATTATTGATGCTTTCAATTAAATTGATTATCTATTTGAGGTGCACAGCATGGTGATTTATTGCTGTCTCTTTACGTTGCACTTGGCACAATGGCTTCCCCGAAAGGTGAGCATTTTCAATGTTTCAATAGATTTTCTATTAAACTGGACCTTTTTTAAAGTGGGTCTCAACCAGCCCTGTGCTCGGTTAACTGAACTGGCACCAGACTGGGTCTGAAATATGCTGGTTTCTGTTGTCTTCTGCAGATGGAGGTTAGGAAGCAATAGATGAAGACAGAAAACTTCTGCCCAAGTGTTAACGGAAAGTCAGAATACATCCTTGATTTACACCCCTGGTTCAAAAACTTTTATTTACAGACTATATTAGACAAAAAGTGTGCATCATCTTGAGCTTTGTGGACTACTACCCACCTCAACGGAGATGAGATGACCTTCGACTCGTCACTGGCATTGTGTTTTTATTAGTTTCAGATAACAGGAGCTATAAAATTCAAAGACATTTGCTCACCAATGATAATCAGCAGCTGCTTCACAAACAACGCTTCTGTTAGCTGCGTCATGGCTAAGGTGACACAAGTTGACCTTTATCTGATAATTTACGTGAAGAAATGCCTTATGTGGCAGGACCACCTAGTACCAGCTTCCACTGCTGCCATTTCTCCAAAGCACAGCTCAGTTCCTTTCAGTCTGTTTCAAAAAGCAAATGGGGCTCAAAACCACGTACAGCCTCAGCAAGCTCTGCATGTCTGTGGAAATGCAGGAAATCAGCATGAGAAAAAAATCAGAATTCCCTCAGCATGCTGTTCTTGCTGGCTATGTGGAGAAGATGTAAAACTTCTCCTCAAGCAGGAAGACCTAGAGACTCCCAGTAACAAACGCCCCCATTTGCACGGGAAATAATTCAGTGCTGGTAAGCCAGTGACTTCAGATTTGAGACAGGGACGAGCTTTCGTCCATTACTCCCATCTGATATTTCCAAGTACCAAGGAGGCACCACGTCAGATAACACCGAGACTGAACTTCCTGGTGTGACACGATGCCTGACCAAGCTTCCCAGCATTTATTACCAGGAGCACCCAGGACAAAGGACTGAAGCCCAACTGTGCTCTCCAATACATAAAGTAGGAAGATGAATCTGTCTCCAAGACCTTGAGAAATAAGTAAATGCAACGGATAAACAGCAAGAACAGAGAAGAGCAGGATTACTATCCCAATATACAGACAAGACTGAGACAAGAAATTAGGCGACGTGTCCAAATCACACAGTCTCTGCCTTTAAGAAATTGAGTTCCAAGCTCCTTCGAGCCAATGGTAACAGTAAGTCTGTCATTCCTCCTCAGATGCAAACACCTTTGACCCCAGCAAGCTCAGAATTATACACACATCAATTCAGACTTTGAAGCCTGGCTTATCTCTCAGGAGTGTAACTGTCCCCTCTGCTGTAACTAACAGAGCTATCTGAGAAAAAAAAACAAAACAATCAAGGAAGAAAAAAGAAAAACAAAATCCCTACAGCTCAGGTCAGAAGTAACTATTTTACATTTCCTTTCTTCTACCACCATCCTGGCAAAGCCCAAAATGCTTTCTAGTTTCTACATTTCAGATTCCTAATGGAATCTAAAAACACTAACAGAAATGTGACCAACTTCAGAGAGGAACCACAGCAAGTATCTCCCAACCCAAAGCAAACCTGCAGAAGAGGTAAGGGCAAATGGTAAAGTAGAGCTTCTCTTTGATAGTGTTGGCTGCCCTTGAGAATGCAGAATGCGGTAATCCAGGCTTACATCTGGTCATCAAACCAGGGTGAACACCAGTTCTGAGTTCCTGACACAGCCCTGCTGGACGAGTCAGCTCTCTAATAGCTCAGGTCCATCCAAACATCATTCTAGGGCATCAACTCAGAAGAACAAGCAACATCATCCCTGTAACACCCCCACCCCCCCGGGTCTCTGTTAAATATCCCCCTTCACAGTATTAGACCCACCCTGACTGAGCTGTAAGAGCAGGCAGGAGGTGTACTCCACACCAGTATGGCAGCAGCACCTGCACTGGCTGCCAGAGATGAGGCTTCAGAAAAGCCACTCGGAGATTCCTGCTGCTGGAACCTGTTTTCCAGCTCTGGACGCGTGGGTCCCCCCAGCCAGCAGCCACATCGGGGCTGGCCAGTGCCTGTGTATTGAACTGTGAAGCCCACTGAGTAAAAAAAGTATGAGAAAGACCACAAGCAACAGGGAATTAGGACAAATTCTTTTTAAAACTACAGATCAAGGCCAATTTGCTGAGCTGTTTCTGGACATCGAGGCTATTTCCACAAAAAGATAAATATATGTACTGTGAAGTTTATGTGGCCAGCCACTGCCCTGCAGCAGAGGTTAGAAAATGGGACATCTGGTTCCCAAATGATCTCTGTGCGGCCACGCGCAGTTAAAGCAACGATCTGTAGACAACGTGAACACGGTGGGGTTTGGGTTTTTTTGCTTGAAGGATGACAGTAAAGGCCTGGAAGAAGAAAGAAAAAAGAAGGAGACCTCCATATGATGGAAGGCACTGACTTCCCTCCTTAGCACACATCACAAGCTCCCAGATGCACGGAAACACGTTCAGAGTAACCCTCTGCGGTCAGGGTTACGGCATCACTCTGTGTACCAGGGCTGATTGACAGAATGAGCCCGTTGTGATGGGAGCCACGGCTGGGAGGTGAAGGTGTTTGCATATGTAAAGTGCCTGGACTGCTTCCAGTCCTACAGGACTGGGGGGGGAAGCACGTGCACCAGGAGGAACACGGCGTTCAGGGTAATTCTGCCACTGTGCCTGGCTTCTGGCATGGGGGGAGCGTCCACGTCCAGGCACTGAGTGGGAAAGCACACCCCGTATCACTCCTGGCTCGTGCTTTGAGCACTCTCTCTTCACCGGCTGACAAAGAGACAAAAAACGACCAAGTGACTCAAGGTGGTTTTTATTTCATTTGACTTGAGAAATAACCAAATTCCTTCACCCAGAAAAGTTTCTGAACCATGAGTACCCCTCCCCGCAGCGCTGACCGCCCAGCACCGCTGTCCTCGCGGGAGCAGCGCGCACACGAGGGCACGGCCAGCCCACCAAGCGGCCCAAGGAGCTCCAGCCACCACTCCTCACACTCTGCATTCTCTGGATAGCAGGATAATGGGGAAAAAAAGAATAGAACTTTCTGAGCATTTCTTGCTGCTTCCTGTACAAGCTTTTTAAAATTATTTTTCCAATTGAAATCTGAAACAGAGACAACTGCAGTTACTTCTTCAAGTACAGACTACGGCTCAGAGATCTTTCCACCCAACCCCAACAAAAACTTCCTAAACCCTCCCAGAAGCTTGAATCACTCTCCTTTCCTTCCCTTCCTGCACTAGATGCTAGAATGTGCCTCTGCAACAGAAACCAAGTCCTGGATTCCCTGATGGGCTTGGTTTCATACAGAGAGTGCCGGAGCTCCCTGTTCTGGCAGCAAGCATTTGAAAAGTCTGTCTCAAGTAGGAAACACATATTTGACCTTCCATTCTCTAACATTCAAACCTGGAACCCCAAACAAACTGCTTTTTTCTCCCTCTCGCTCCTCAGATCAACTCAGTAGTAGCATTTTCCCACCAGATCACAAACCACTGCCCGCTGAGCCGCAGACGCATGAGGTGTCTCTGAAGTGGCCCTTGAGAACAGCATCTTCATGCTTGGCAAAAAGAAACAGTCACATTCGGAGTTATCTGACTAAAGGCAAGGTCCTTTTTTTATTTTTTTATTTTTTTTTTTTTCGCTTTTTAATAGGGACACATTGAAAATGTTACTGTCTTATCATGGCAGCTGTACAGAGCTATCAGCAGTCAGCGTGACGGCTGGAGCGGACTGTGGCACAGAGGAACTGAGCAGCTCTCTGCTCTGTGTAACGCACAGGAAGCCCAGGGCAGCTTTTCAGAAGTATGCAGAGGGTGGAATGGAGCCTCTAATGTGTTTAGGTTTCTCCACTGGAATCTACTTTTATCAGAAAACAAAGGTCCTGATGGGATTATCAGCAGAAAGAAACCCAGAACCTGTCTAGTTGGGAAAGGGGCTGAGGAGATTGTTATGTCGAGGTGCAATAGCTTCCTTCCAGGCAAAGCTAAAAACCACTTCTGGAAATCAGGCTCCTCCACCAATTTCACTGGAATTCTGCACCCACATAAAAGTTTTTTTAGCCCACATAAATCAGCGCTTGCCTCATGCCAATTCCTTTTAGAAAGGAGAGAGGAATTAATCTGCATCTAGCACACCAGTTACTCTCCAAGAGGTACCAGTGTCTTCGCAAAATAAAATGTTACTTCCAAGCAGCTTATTAAGAAGTGCACAGCGTTGGTCCCTGTTACACACCCGAGCGCTGCCCATCGTGATGAATCAAATAAATGGCTGAACCTCGTAAGCACTTCACACCTTCGCTATCACTGCTCTAGCTTCAGCTAATTAGACCTCCCAACACCCAGAACTGGAGCAAAAGGTGGGCTGGGAGCAGCGAGGAGGAACCAAAAATATAAGAAATTTCTTCCCAGGCAGATGGAGAGACTGTCATTTAGAAAGCAGTAATTATTTGTGAACTTGATTCTTGCGTCTCTTTTCTTTTTTTATACATGATTAATAAAACAATTATTTAAACACTAGTACCAGCCTGTAACAAAAATGAGCCATGTCAATCTCTTCACCTCAGCTCTGCTCAATCCGGCCACATAACAGGAAAATATCAAGGCAAAGCCATAAAAGTCAAAGCTGGTGAGTCCTCAATCTCTCAGAGAAGATTCAGTGATCGCTCTTTGGTCAGTGTGGAGGCCTCAGATCACTAAAGAGTTTCATAAAACCCAGAATTACAGCCTGGTTATTACAATACACTCAAAATAGCGTTTGGATTCAAGGGCTCTTGATGAGACCATGAAATAAATACAGCATGGGTATTTTAAACAGAGCCCCACAGCAGTGCTGAAAATCAGATTGCTTTTTTTTTCCATTTCCTTTCCCCACCCGGGCAGACTTGTGCTGCACTCTCCCCACTCCTTCCTCTGTCTCGCCCTCCAGCAGTTGTCAAGGATCCCGCTGGTGGCGAGGTGGGACGTCAGATGGATCTTGCACAAGATGCCTACGATCGTCAACAAACAACTGCTGCTGCTGTGGGGTGACACTGGGCTTTGTTAAGGATGTGGAGGGGATGCTCATCAACAGCCTGAGCCTTTATCTCCAGCACAACATTAACCTTAGTCCACCTCATCTCTGTAACAGAGGGTGCCCGGGTTTACCGACCGGGTCCCCAGCGGGCTGTGGATGGAGGCGGGCGGGATTTCTCCTCACTGCCCTGTCTGGAGTCTCTGTCTTCAGACAGAAGCAGAGGATGAGACCATGCACTTGGCTGCTGCTGAACAGAACCCTCCTCCCTTTTCTCTTCCATGCCCCCCTTCTGCTGTGCCCTACCATCCCCTCACCCCCCCCCCCAGCACCAACTAAAAAAGGGAAAGAATGAGAAAGTGAGTACTCTGTAGCTGGCACTGCAGACAATGTATGTCTTGTGTGAGTAATTTAGCACTATGGCCAGTCAATCTGGTTTCTGGGCCCAATGCCCTGACCCTCTTTAGAGCCGCTCTCTCTCTCCAGCACAGTGTGAAACATTTCCTTTCACAGCACTGACACTTTGCAGATTGAGACGTCAGGCCTGTCCAACTGCAGCAAATTAGCAATTTTTCTTTTACTAATTGGAAATAAAAATGTTTGCTAAGGGAATAATTTGTAGGAATGCAGTGTTAGGTTTCCGGCTTTTTATAAGGATGCTTTAAACTTTATACATGTGCACTTCTCTTCTGTTTTGATGCCTTGCACTGTAAATTTTAATAGGTTACTCGACTGTTAACTTTACAGTCTCAGCCTTGCAATGGATGAAACGAAGTTTTTCATTTACCTTCCTCTCCAAGGCAGCGGGATCTTCTTAAAGTAGTGCCTGGCAGAGCTTGCCCGCTTCTCAGTAAGCAAAGGAACGCGGCTTCAAAGGGTTAAAAACATACATGGCTACGTGGCATCTGGATGAACCTCGGGCAGGCGATTTGTTTGCGAAGCCTTCAGTTCACAGCTCTCCAGAGTTCCCCGTGAGCACGGTGGAGGGAGATGGGGAGCAGATTCAGGAATGCTTTCCAGCGTAAACCTGCCACAAACGGGCCGGTTCACAGCTCTGAATCGGCTGCGCCCCGAACAACCACGGAGCATAGCGACCGCCTCGAGCCTCTGCACTGCTACAGAAGAGGGGCGAGGAGGCTCCTCTCCCATTTTTTTTTCAGCTCATTTGCACTAAAGCAGCTTTGCTCATTCAGCGAGGACATGCCCAGACCTTGGGCAGGGTTTGGTGGCGGTGGTGTCTGGGTTTTGAAACTCCTTTCACACGCAGAAGTGGACTGAGGACAGTTTGATCGATCTTGATCCTAAAAATCACCGCGGTGGAGAAATGGCATGCAAATGGCAGTCACTAAAGACTTCTCCAAATAAACAGAGCTCTTCAAGAGAGCGGGCTCAGGCGAGAGCGACCCGTGCTCGAGGAAAACCTGCTAAGAAGCTAGAAAGGAAACCAAAATGCCCGCTCGCTGAAATACAGTATTTGAATTTAACGTGTCTCTGCAACTCAAGGCGTGGAGCGTCTTCCCGCAAGCCGCGCTCAAGCAGTGGTACATTAGCTCTTATAACAATGCCAGCACATAAAGAGTTACTGTTCTTTCTCCCCTGCACCCCCCACCCCACCCCCCCATAAAGCATTTGACAGCCATGCCTAATAATTCTTTCTGGTGTGGTTTTTCTTTTTCTTGATGTCTTTATGTGAATATGAAGCCAGAGTGAAAGGCTTTGGGTGACCCCCGTGAGAGAGAAAAAGTATGAACTACAGAGGAAAAGAGTGAGATATAGACTCCCTGCCGAGACATAGGCATCTTCTCTGGCAGCTCACAACTTGGCTTCAGAGGGCCTTTGTAAAGGAAAAAGGACTCTTCTTCACTCAGGCGGTGACAATAGGTGTTTTGTCAGAGAGGGACAGGATAAAAAGCAGGGGGTGGGAGGCGAGATCATCATCGGCAAGGGGCTAGCCTTTGGGGCCTGCAGATGTTGGAAGGAGGATGATTTATTGCTCCAGTGTCCTCAGTGGCATTTGGCTACCTTCCCAGACCCCAGTGTTGGTGGCTGGGTGGGAGGAGGGAGCGCTGCACAACAAGGCATCTCCGTACCTTCTATGGGCAAAGCTGGGGGCTGCCGGGGGGAAGGAGCCCAGCCAGGACAGCCCGAGCACAACCCCAGAGCAGCCACGCAGGGAACGGATTATACGGGAATTATTTCTACACCGCGCCACGGCCAGGAACTGAGAAAAGTATTTGTAATTCCTCAGCCTAGAAAGGCCTAGCAGGAAAAAAAAATGGTGCGATGGTTACCTACAAACTACGGGCCCTGAGAACTGAATAACAGGATGACTTTGTGCTCAGAAGGACCAGACCCCATTAAGCCATCTTCATCCAAGCTTAAACCTGAGAGGCGTGGGGCTGGTTTCGGGGGTGGGAATGCACCAGAGATCATCCTTCCCACAGCCCCCCCTACCCACTCAGATCGCTGGGGCTATTTCTGCGTGACCATCTCTTTGCCCATTCATTCCCAGGGAGCAGAGCTGAGGTGCAAAGCTCTCCGCTGTAGCACAAGCGGGCTCTGTGGCAGGCTGACTGATCCCAAGGACAATCTGGGTTGGTGTGTGAATGGGAGGGAGGGATCTGATGTCTGTTTCTTGCTCCAAAACTGCAGAAAGGCTTGGAAGCAGGGAAGGAGGATTTATGCAAATCAGCTGAGAAAAGGAACCAATATTTTGGATGCCTCTCCATACCCCAAGAAATCTCAGAACCGTTTGAAGTCTGCCCACTGCTCCATATATCCAGTATATTGAAAAGTATCCCAGCTCACTGAGCCAGGAAGTTCTGGATAGCTTCCAAGAAAAAGGAATCACAGCCTAGCAAGAAATACACACCAAGACAGTGTATTGCCAGGAGTTTGATTTAGGACTTTTGCTCCAGCTCCTTTCCTCTTTTAATATACAGTTTTCCACCACACTTTCTATATAAATACTGTATCCTATGGCTGACAGCCTCTTTTAGTAGATTTATCCATTAGTGGACTTACTAAAAATGTTTTCTGTTGAAGCAAGGGCACATGCTTCACCTCAGCAAAAGACAAATGCAGAGATGGTATTAAAACACAACCCCAGTAAATCCTAGACAAGATAGACGCAAAGAAAAACTTTTCATACAGAAATTGCTAGGTAGAAAAACTAAAACACTAGAAGACAAAATGCAGAAGTAGAAAGCGACTGAAAAAGGCATGTAAAAAAATAAATAAATCTATGGAGCTCCCAAAATGAGGCCACAATACTCAAGTCAAACACCCCCCCCACTACTGAAGAGGGCTGCTCGTTTCAACTGCCAACACCCAACAGCACCATTTCCATTAGGAGGGAAATCTCAAAAAGCTTTACTAAGTTCCAGACACACTTTTCTGCATGTGCTCAAAACTGTTTTGCAGTTTTGAGACTTTTCCCTTTTGCAGAAGGAAGTGAAGCATTCAGAGTATAAGTGACATGTCCAAGGTCACACACAGAGTCAACTGCAGAGTCAACAGAAGAGTAACTAGATCTTTGCTTAAAATCCCTTGGCTTTGACTGCTAGACAATGGCTCCCCCTCCCACGTAATCAACCAGTTATGGAAAGGCACAAATGCATATTTGCAGGACTAAATATGTTCACTTGAGAATAAAAATGTTTGGATGATTATCTATAAATTATATGACATTATCCAGACCTCTCTGGTTTGGAAGTCGGATAAAATTTTGATGAATTACAATCAAGACAAATGTTATAGGAGAAGCTTTGCTTTGACTATTTCTCTTGGTCTCTGCAAAGAAAAAGTACGACTTGCAGAGATGTACCAAAAGAGGAGAAATCCCCACAGATCCGAGTTTTCCAAAAGCTCTCAAGTTATTGCTGGCGTTCCTGATCGTAGATTGGCATTTAATATTCTACTGCTCATCTCACCACAAACAGAGGTTTTTTCTAAAGCAAGGCAGTGACCACGAAGCCTGAGCGGCAAAAGACACGTCACCTGGGCTTTCACAGACTGCCAGGCTCAACCGTCTCGCGTTCTCTGAGGAAACTGTTAATGCCACTCTCTGACCAAGGCTGCGCATCTTAGGAGCCGTAGGTGAAATAACCAAGTTGCTTTTTTCCTTTCCATTTTCTGAGACTGTGTTTGCACGTGGCCATATACCCACAGATTCTCCTTATCCGAGCGCAGCGGATCCCGCACACTGCGTGGTGTCAGGCTCCCCGGCTCCTGAACGACGTCATGGCACTGGAAGGAGACTATATGTCAAACTACGCTGCAAGGGAACACGCTGTTAAAAGCTGGCTTTGTCTCTCTTTTTTTTTTTTTTTCTTTAATAGGCAGTGTTTGGACTACAGACACGGATAATACTGCATCTTTAATGCCTTGCAACAAATTGCCACATCAGCACTAAATACCTCCACTTAATTTTTCATTTGGATACGATGAAACATTTTTTCCCATGGAAGGAAAAGTCTGGCCTTTGTGATCGTGGCACTGCCAGCCCAAGTTACAGTAAAGGTTAATCACAAACAAGAGACAAGTAAAGTAGACAAAGAGCATCATACACTTCACTTTTCAATGGATGTTTTCATAAATGTATGAATAATTTAAATTATCATTGCTGAGTATTTATTCGAGTGTTTCAGGGGAAAAAAATGCCTCCTCTTTTTTTTTTTTTCCCCCTCCTTGATTCTTTTCATTTCTGTCTCATCTCTTTTATGTGCTGCATCGGCTGTTTTCTTGCCATCTGAATCAGTTTTTTGGAACAATGGGATGTATGAGGGCTGAGGGGGCAGTTGAAGAATACAGCCCTTGTTGTACACTCTGTGACTTGACATTGATTAATGAGGGTGCGGACATGGGCAGAATTTGATAGAGAGAGAAGGGGAAATTGGAGGACCTGAGGGCACCAGAAGGAGGAGGGCAAGGAGATGACAGAGAGAAGACGAGAACGATGCCAGTGACTCCACGCGGCATGTGGAAACGGCGAGCGGCGGAAGCCACCCCGCGCAGGGCCGTCCACCGCGGCAGGTCCGAGAGAGCCAGAGGGGCTCTTGTACCCAGAGAAAGCCCTGCCAGGGGCACTGCTGACAGCATCGCTCCTCTCTTGGGCTTCATCCTGCACGTCGAGACCTGTTGTGTCAATATCATCATCCTCTCCTTCGCGTGAACCTTCGCCCTCAAGGGTAGCAGCAGAAGTAGCTTTGTTGCTTCCTCTGCTCTTTCGCAGTCACCTCAGCCTCCACCCGGCTGCTTTACTTTCAAACCCTAAACACCCTGCAGTTTGTAACCTTGGCTGCAGGAGATAAACCACCTATGACTGTGCTTAAAAAGAACTCTCAGGTGAAGGCTTCCTGGATGTCCAGGGAGGGTTCAGTTGGTACCGCTTTGGAGAGAGGAGAGTTTTCCAAATCCTCTTATTTCAGTAGGACTTTGATTTTCTCATGTGAACAAATCAGACGTACGGACGCTGGTGAGAAAAGAGCTATGTTCATACACTGAAAAGCCAGAGGTGGGTTTGGTTGGCTGGAAGTTTGGGGGATGTGCTGGGGCTTTTTTTTTTTTAAAGAAACCCCATTTCCCCCTTCCAAAGTACAGACCTTCAATGTGCTTAATCAGCTGTACTTCTACAACTTCACCATGTTTCTTGAGTCCTGCTAGGTGGTTCAGGTTTGATGAAGCCTAAAGCATAGGGTCACCAGGTTTTCTTTGGTTGTATTAAATTGGGGGGGGCGGGGTGAGGAAAGGTGTATAACAGAAAAATTCAGAAACAACAATGACAAACAACTGCAAATCCCTTAAGATCCTGTCTTTTTTTTTCTTTTTTTTTTTTTTCCATACAGAAATCTTAAGATTTCTCTTGGTAAAGTACCATCCAAAAGCACTTAAATATGATTGGAGAGAATCTGAAATTTGTTGCTTCTCAGTTATTACCATTGATTATATGTTTTTCACCCAGTGCCAATCTACTCGTTCTACACGACCAACAAAAAGCTTCAGTCTAAGTTACAGAAATCTTGCATCTAAGGTCCATCAGAATCACCATCCCCAAGGGGGCTGGCCAAGAAGGGTCCACAGACCTGACTCTTCCCCACCCCGCTCCAGGACTCGCTGCAGGTCTTTCCTGCTGCCAGTTTGCCAGAGCGCCGAGCTGCGCACCGCTGACCTGGGAAGTGCACATGGTGAGCCCCTGGGCGAGGGGGATAAACAAGCACATCACCGCAGCGCAAGATGTAAGCGGAGAGCTGTCACACACCTCCTTCTCACCTGGGGAACAGAGTTTGTTTGTTCTGCTCTGTTGAAGTGCAACTCAACAGCATTCATCTGAACTGGGAACTCTTACGCCTGTCCTGTTGGACCCTGCCCTCTGCACAGGGGCATCAAACCTGCTGGCTCAGAAGCACTGTAGCCATCTGAAAGCTTTACACCAACCCATGTAACGTTCCAATAGCTTCCTTGAAAAGGCTTCACCAGACAAGGGGAGGCATCAAGAACACAGCAGCCACGGAGAGAAAGCCAGCTGCTTTAGGAGTGAAATACAGCTCGCTCTGCAGAGCACTAAAGGCAGGACCTACACTACGTCTTGGAGTTATTACCATTAAGAACATCAATGGCCAGTATCTTACTAGTCAGAAATCTTTCCACTCCTGATGGAACCTGGAAACAAAGCTGCAGTTTCAGTAATTTCAGAGAGGGAATCCAGCCCAAAACAGCAACAGCCCACTTCTCAGACTCAAATTCAAATTGCTTCGCCTTTCTCCACCGCCCCAGATAAATTCGGTATCTGCCAGACCACTGACTGTTCATGTGCTAATCTGACTCAGACTCTCATTCATGGCTGTTCTCCTTTGCATAAAACATTAAATGTTCATTTAAGGGGACAGTTGTCCCTGCACCCTATGTGAGAGCTCCACTACCAGCCTGCCGGCTGCTCAAAGCGTGGCTCATTTTCCCATTGCGCGAAGGAGAGTGAAAGATTCTGGGTTTGCTGGCGTGTGTACAAAAGGAACGCAGAGAAGTTTCACAGGCAAGTGCAGAATCTCCTCCCTGCCTCTCATCTGCCGTGACCACCACCACCAGCCAGCCACCAGCTTTAACACCTCACCCAAAGAACAACACGCAAACCCCATGTGTGTGGCTATCGGTTGGTTGCCTGCTGGCTGTCAGGCACACGGAACCTGCTTGAGCACCAGCGATTCCTGTCTGCAAGGAAGGCAGCCTCCTGTCCCTGAACATCTGGCTGAGCGCAACATCCGAGACTTTTTCACTGGGGCAGAGTCTTCCCGAGTTCCCTTTCTCCCTCTCCCCTCTGCATCCAAGACAAGCAGCCCAGTGATCACCTGCAATGGCAGCCACAGAGGGTGACCTGAGCCCTAGAGCTACTGCTGGAACAAATGAGAGAGCTTAACTAGAGCAAGACTGGCATAAAAAGGAAAGAGAAAAAAAGAGAGGAACAAAGATTCCGTCCAATTTGCTCTTTTCGGCATTGTAAAAACTGGCCTGTTTCCCAGTATATCACTCTGCCATTGAATAAGGTCAATTGCAGAGCAGTTCTTCAGTCATCCTGATGGGTTTTCATGAGAAAGTGAATGGAGTGCAAATTAGCCAAAGTCGTCACAAGCTTTTTTACTGTCACTCTAAGCCTGACAGTCCAAAGGAAAATGAGGATTAATAAATCTAACGAACTTTCTCTATTATCCGAGCCAGGTTAGGAAACTATTTATTGTCTCTCTTTTTCTATGTTTCATCCATTTTGCCTACTGTGGTGAAGCATTTCAAGAAGAAAGAAACAACAGACGCACGCACACACACGCTTGCACGCACACACAGAGCTTAACCTCTCCAAATCTGCTAGACGGAGCCACAGACACCCCAGAAAAGAAAGGCACTGGCACCGTGCAAGCAAATCAAGATTTTCAAGTCATTCCACCTTGTACATACCGTATAGTTTTATATGAATCCTTAGAGCTGCTGATTTCCATCAACTAATATGTGCTGAACGTACAGATTTTATGGGAGAGAGAACAATGATTGCTAGCAAGTCTTAAAAATTACTTTTTCTTAAGAGCAAAAATTAGCTTCGAGTTAAAGGGGATTTTTTTAATAACTATACCCACATGTATGAAGTAGGTTTTAGTGCAGTTACAAAATTATAATGATTTTTTAATAGAATAGGGCATTTCAGTACCTACTGGTTTGGAATGCAAATCTTTACTAATGGATTAAAATCTTTGTGTTTGGGTAGCTTTTTCAGAAAGCTAGCTTAACTAAGAGAGAACTGCCTGAAACACTCTGAGACCAGGGGGGTCACACCAAGCCTGCCACAGAAGCGATGCAAAAGATCTCTAGGAACCTGTAGGATTTTTTGTTTGGGAGGTTTAAGTATGTCTGTTTGTGTATACTTATGTATGGAAGTGCAGCACAATGCCAATCTGCCCAACTTCACCGCTGGACAAAACGTTACCCCAGGTAATCTGTAATAAACTGCGACTAGTAGAGTAGCTTTCATTTGAGGATCTCAAAATCCTTAAAAACTTGGACGAATCAGGCCTCCTGCTGCCTGCAGATCGATGTATACGTTATCAGAATACACATTTTACACCCTAATTAAGACCTTTCACATCTGCGGTAAAACAGGTGGGGGAAAGGAGACAAAGAGATCGGCCACTTGCTAATGTCCCTGGAAAGAAACGCCTGGGAGGAGACCAGCACAGATTTCAGGTCAACTGGCTCCTACTGTAATCTTCACAAAAAGTGATCAAACTCCCCATTTCTGAGGTTTAGAAGCAAGCAAAATACACTGTCCACAAAAGGCTGGCACCAGGATCCTAATAAAAACACCCCCAGTATTAGGCACAAGGACAAAGATGAGAACAAGTCACACACAAGCCCAACAGCTCTTCTTTAGACTAAAATGCTGAACGGCAACACTGGCTGAAGCGATGGCATTTTTCATCTTCCTTCTGCTAACCCCGGAAACTTATCTCAAGTCTTACTTCTTGCCTTCGTGTTGGTGCTGACAATGAGCATACTCCTCTCCCATCACAATCTGTTATGTTTCTTTCATTAATAATGAAGGGAAGAGGCCAAAGGAGAAAGCACAACATTTCATTCTGGAAGCTACTAAAAAAAAAAAATTGCTTCAATTTCTTCCTTATTTCTTTGAGATAATTGAAATTATAGCAAAAAAAAAAAAACAAACCACAAACCAACACAACATTAAACACCTAGCTGGACATATACATGGCTGCAGTGGGTAACAAACCAGCTTAAAGTCACATCAAAGAGTGTGTTTCAACACTTTGTTCTCACCTCTTATGTGGAGACGCTTACCAGAATAAATTCCCTGTGAGGAAGCTCATGCTACAATCTGACTAAGCAAAGAAAAATTGTTTAGCATTCAAAGCAGTCTGGGGTTTGTTGAGATTTCCCTTCTCCTACTTTTACAGTCACTTGTCATTCCATTTAATAAGAGCGAAAACTTTCCTGACCATCTAAATTATGCCATTCAAGATATTAAGGAAAACACACATACCCCAAAGAAAAGGTAAAATTATGCTGCAATCATCAAATCAGCCTTCTCTTCTTTATCCCATCTGTA
Organism: Megaceryle torquata; assembly: GCA_024611175.1. Lineage (NCBI taxonomy): Eukaryota > Metazoa > Chordata > Aves > Coraciiformes > Cerylidae > Megaceryle > Megaceryle torquata. The sequence goes on from JANIJG010023117.1 coordinate 141,302, forward strand.
TATTCTCCTTGTAAATGCTCAAGTATTGGTTGGAAAGCTACACGAGCAGCATAGTCCTACCTGCTTGCCACTTAAATTGCTGGTATTTTAATCTCATCAAAGAATCTGAGTTTTTCTTCCTGCTGTTTTGACTTTGCTGTCTCTTAGTCTTGTCACATTCACTAGTTTTGAATAAGTGCAGAACTTGCATTTACAGAATTTGCAATCTGCAAGATTGTTTAAGTGATTTATCAAATACTTTGATTGAACACTTATTGCTGTTCCAGTTCTGAATCTCATTTAAACTGACTGGGCTTGACATAAGCTTTTAGAGCGAACGCAGAAATGAGTCTGGGCTGCAGCAGGTACAGCACGAGGGGAAAAAACTTCCACCTCCAGCCACAGCACTTCTGCAACTGCACACTGATAAAATGAGCCATGTAATGTATTCCTTATTAAGCATTTTATGTCTGATAAAACCAGAATACCAACAGTCAGACAGGCTTTATCTGACTAATTAATGATCCAGCACAGCGTCTCTGCGGGCGGGTTCACGATACCCAGAGCATCCAGCATCACCCAGGGTTCTAAACCAGACGTGCCCGTGGAGCTGAAGAGTCCGTAACTCCAGTGTGCTCAGCACAGCCACAAAGGCCACGTCACTTAAAGAGAAGTTACAGTCACTTGCACTCAGACACCACACAGATCAGAGCAACGCTCATCTCTATGCAGCTCTGACATAGCCACAGAGTTGACAAATGGGACATTTCTGCCTTCGGATGGATGATGTACTTCTGGGAGATACTAAGCAAATTGAGGGCAAACAAGTTTGAAGGTCTACATAGAAACCTAATGCTACAACACCACAAGGGGTGCAGCAAAACTCTTCCCATCAATCAGAAAGCAATGCACCCCAGACAAGTACCACTGGAAAGTATCTTTTTTAACATAAAAAAACCCAAAAAACAAAACCACCACCACCAAACCAAAACAAAAACAACATAAGAAACAACCCATCCACAACCACAAGCTTCCCTCTGTGATCCTGTACACCCTGCATGAACTTTGTAGCATGTTGTTTGTGTTTACACCTACTCCAAAGATACTATTCAACAGATAAACTAACCAAAGCCATCAGAGGTGACTTGCGTGATTCTCTACTTCACTATTATACGCTTTTGGTCCACAGAGGCTAGGTCAGCTCTGACAAGGAGAAGGTGGTTCTAGCAGGCTGCTCTGAGAAACCCCCAGCTTTGAAATGTTTTTATCCACTTTATCTCAAATAGTCAACATCTGTCATCTCCCAGGATACTGCAAATCCATTCCTTCAGGATCCTGGTGAAGAAAATGGATGCTGAAGTGGGTGTGGTGTTTGTAAATGGCTGTGAACACAGCTCCATCTTCACCGCAGACCCTTCTGGTTGTGGTGAGGCCACAAAGTAACCTCTATGAATTTATATCAATAAACCATAGAAAGATGAAATAACACAGAGGCTTTTAGACTTGGAATTTCCTAACGACAAATGAATAAATAAAAGTTTATTGCCTTTGTTCCTAACTTTGCTGATGTTCGGGAGATGTTAGAGTGTGTTAGCAATCCCCTGACAGCTCCCCTCGCACGGCCAATGCCTTTTGTTTCATTGAGGTACCATCAGATATTAACTATTAGTATATTAAATTCATGCAAGAGGCTGGCTCTTCACCATGTAAGGCAGCACAAATATCCAAGACCACTTGCTGCCTGTCACATCACTTTCGATGGTATAACCATTCAGAAGCAAAACTTAGAAATCAGTAAGTGTACACAAATGCTGCAGTAAATCTCCTCAGAAAAACAACAAGCAGAGATGAACCAAAGCCAGGGTGGGTTTCAAGCACCCAGGATTCCAAGGTGACCAGCGTTCTCATCATTAACAACAAGTAAGCAAAGACAGAGTCGACGAAGAGAAGTTGTTTCAGTTCCTAAGAGATTAAAATGACAGGCTTCTGCAGCATAACGGTTGTGAGTCTTTCTTGCTAACTCTGTTGTCTTTCAGGCTCATGGCATTTTCAATGCTTCCTCCAAACTCATGTGGGATAATGCACTTCCAAAAAGTAGGCTCTAGGTATGCACATTCTTAAAATCAACCACTCAACACGCATCCAAATAAAAGTGAGCTTTCCTACCCATTTTCCCCAAGAAAGGAAGCTCAGAGCCCTTTTATGCATTGTGAATGGCCCACCTAATTTAGACTGAATTATACCCTAACCTTCATTTCCCCTTTACTTCTTTGCTCCATTCAGCAGTTTCTGACTTCAGCTAATTCACTAACAATCCCAGCTGGTCCTTCCCAGCTCCCAGTTCTTTAGCACATTGTCCAAGGAAACTATGTGCTCCCATCTACACTGGTATTCCACTCTCCAATTAACCTACTGCTGAGAGGCTTTACTCCTTTCCACCATCCATTCCTCTGCACATACATTTTTTTAACCTTTTACTTCTTGAATTAAAGTTTATAAGATCTCTTGCAGGTGAGAAAGTGTCAAATGTATTTGATAAATGTGGTGCTGGTTACAGAGGAAGATGTAACACACCATCAGGCGATAGCTAGGGAAAAATAATCTGGGTGATCTAGAATGCATTTCAAAGCCAAGCATTAAGGTGCAGATGTTTAAGATACAAGTAAACAAATAACAACAGTATTTCAACACTTGGTGTATGACAGGCATATGCTTGTTCTTATTAGTGAAAGCATGCAGAGGAAGTGAGGTCAGCCAGAGGCACGGCTGGCATTTGATCCCCACAGCCCCGCAGTAGCGCTGCCGAAGACGTGCGGATGGATTCTCTATTCTCATTATTTAAAAACAATCAATCACTCTTCTATCATACAGTTACAACTCCGATGACAATAAAACGAAAGCCTGTGCCCGTGCAACCATGTGTTCTTTGCTGTGAAAGCTTCACCACATCTGCAAGAGATAACAGCCTCGAACCTGCCCGGGTTTCAGATCTCTTCTACCGATGCCTTCAGCACAGCTCTGTGTAGCCAGGGACACAGATGATCCCAGTCGCTGGGTGCCTGATCATCACTCATCTGCTTGCACAAACAGAACAAACCAGCCTAGAAATGGTTCTGCTACCTTGGGATAAAAGCCAAGACTCCAACATCTTAAAATCTCCGATCCAATCCAGTGACTATGTCACTATACACAGAAAATTCCCACAGCAAACGTCACTAAACCTCACCGGGCCGCGAGATGAGGCTCCTCTCTCCTCTCTCCTCTCCGGTGGTGCCTGCGCATAGCCCCCGATGAGAACAAAAAGTGTCCTCCTTTTTACTTAAACTGTTGCAGTTATTTCAAAAAGTCTTTTCTAGGGTAGATTAAGACCACATTCTAAAAGACCTGAACTTCAGCATCTGCTTCCCGAGAGCCATTTCACATTTCATATCCTGGCACAACGCCAAGTGTCTTCTCTCGAGGTAAATGGCACAGATCTCATTGTTGACAAGATCCCGGATAAAACAAAGATAGGGAAAATGTAATGGATGGCTATTAAATACCTACCTCCCCCAACTCCTCCTTTCTTGGACATTTGCTTAGAACCAAGTGAGCATAATAGTAGCACAGGGCTCAGAAAGTGGTTTTCAGAATCAGGCAGTGAGAAAGTCAATATGGAGCAGTGTGTCCATTTGTTTTGATTTATCTCACTAACTTCAATTGACAGTTAATTCATCAGAGTAGGAAAATGCCAGTCTAGTGAAAACACAACTCCTGAAGGAGAGGGAACAGAGTGGAAAACGTAGAGTGTAGATAATACAGGTAATAAATTAAAGGATACAGTATCAGTATTTTGTCATTCACAATCTCAATGCTCTATATTCCTACTCTTGCCAATTACAGTTATAGTAAGCTGTAAATTCACACATGCACATACTGATCTGTATCCCACACACGAGCCTTTTACAAAACAAAGCAACTCTGAAAATCAGGAAGAGACAGGAAAAGAAGTCACTTTGGCTCCAGTTTCTAAATCTGAAACTTCCAGCAGATTACTACAGAATCTTGAAATAAACTGCGGGCAAGATGAGCAATCACACTGCGAATGTTGGCTTGGATCTAAAATCACAAAAGTAAGAAGAGTTGAAAATGAGACCTGCAATAGAAATACCAGTGCACCACTAACCCAAGTGCAGCACTGCTTCTATTTAATTTAAATGCTTTTTCTACAAGTTTCATCAAATGCTCCTTCTACAAGTGTTACGTTATTTCTTTGCAATTCCAAATTCCCTTTGTCCGTTGCTTTCAGGATTTTGCAAACTTCAACAGGATCTATTCTACTCTACACCTTCTCCTTTCCTAATTTAGCAAATCCAGATTTCCCAGGTCTTCCTCCTGGAACAGCGGCTCGATGCTCTTGAAAACATTAGTTGCCTTGCTCTATTCTTTCTCCAGCTCTGCTCTGTCTCTCCTCACATGACAGCTGCCAGACAGAGCCACACCAAGGTCTACAAAGCAGCCTAGGGATGGTCTCTGTCGTCTTTCTCCTCAGCATCCTTCCCGGTAATCCCAGAGTGCCCTTGACATTTTCGGCCGCCTCTGCACACCGAGCCAATGATTTTGGAACCTGTCAGCAGAGCCTGCGAGCTCTCCTCCCTGCGTTCTGTCTGCCAGGCTGAAGTCCAGCCTTTCTCAGGCACACCTTAGACTGTTCTTCCCTGAAGCTGCTAAATTGCATGCCCTCACATTTACCTAGCTGGACGATAACCTGCGATGGGCTTTGCCCATTCACTAAGTTTTGCAGCGTTACTGACATTTCAGTCAGCACCACCCTTGACGCTTCACTCCTGTCTCTGAAGTACTGCTAGTCCACTTAGGGTAAACCCCAATTTCTGCTCCAAAGAACATAGACAACTCGACAAGAATCTGAACTTCCTGGCTTTTTGTTTTTAATCAAGCTTGTGTGCTTATTAAAACCCAAGCACAGCTGCAGTGGACTATAAGAAATTAAGCCTCTTTCTGTCCATTTCCCAGGAAACTGGACAAGAGCCAAAAATAATCTGTCCTGTTTAAAACAAGTATCTGCGTTTTGCCTCAACAGCTCTCCAGAAAGGCAGCCTTTTGATCTCCCTTCCTCGCTGCTAAAATTCATTTTGGAGATGATATAAGCATTTGGGAATACCAAAAAATACTTCACTTCTGGGAGTGGAAGCGTCTGTAAAGCAGTGCTTAGAACAATAGTTTGGTTAGTATTTAAGAGATGCACACCTTTTGTTGAATGCAAGTAGATATACAACAAGATGCAAGCTTCCTAACAGCGCGGTACTTTTGCATTATTGAGCTCTCTCAGTAAGGGATTGAACACACACAAAAAAGACTGCATCAACTCCAAAAATGCTCCAACTTCCATCTAGCTAGAAGACTGCAAAGGCACAACTACGTGGTAGCGACACAGAAAGAAATCAAAGTCTGAACGTTCATCTAACTATCTAAATTAAATCAGTCTTCCAAAGGTTGGGAAAAGTCTCGATGTTTCTGTTATAATCACAAGCCCCTGCATTTTGAGGGCTTTTTTTGCTCAGAAAGGAAAGTATCAATTACTGCAGCAGGGTTTATTGGTACGTCCGGTCACAGGAACATGCAAAAGTCTCGTAGCCAAATGCCAGGCTTGTCCAGTGAACAGGCTGAACTCTTCAAACCTTACGATAATTGCAAAACATTGGTCTTTTATCTGCATCCAGTTTCTAAACATCTCACGGTTGATGTTCACCATCACCTGACACTGCAACATGCCCCCACACCTGCCATTCCATCCTCTCCTCTCCCTTCTTCTGCACCAAAAGCTGAACACATTCCAACACACCCAAGCTTCACATCACCTATCCAAGATGCAAAGTTGGCTTGCATTAGCTTTTTATATGTAGATGCTTCTGCTACCCAGCCAGACCCAGCAGCCCCAGCATCAGCGCTCCTGCAGGACCGGGTGGGACAGATGCGCCATGGGGCAGGTTCCCAGCCGGCCTTCGTGCTTTGGATGTGCTCCTGGGCTGATGGGAGAAGATACACACGCAGTAACCACAGCCCTAACCACCACCAATATCAAAGGCTAAGTCACTGGAGCTGCATTTAATTCTTCTCTTGCAAAAGCTTTCAAGTCAACTCAATTAAAGTAATCCACCACAATGACTCAAGTTTTACGGACAAGGATTTCCCACCCCATCTCAACTGAGCAGCTTGTGATTTAACAGCAAGGTTTCAAAAGATGTTCAACAACCATTTCTTTCATTACACAAAACATGAAGAAAGCTAAAAGATAGAAGCAGTAAAAAGATAGCTGATGTTTTACGGTATCGGGGGTGGAATTATCCAGTTCCACTAAAACTAACAACAGCTGCCTGTGTTGTACAGACAGGAGGATATTCACCCAAACTGTGGCTGACAACTCTCCCTTCCTTCAAGAGACAAGTATTTATTTCCATCCTCACAGCAAGTCCTGTGGACTACGGCTGTTGTCAGCTAAAAATGGACCTTTTATTTCCTATCAGACTCTTCAACACTTGTCAAGTTCACTGTTTTTAAGAAAATCATCTCTTGCAGCATTAAAATCATCCTCCCAGTGGGTTTTGTACTGGTCTGCTGCACAAAAATACTTTTACTATATACATATGTGATCCACTTTTTAAAGTCAGCTTTAAATCAGTAAATCGGATTTAAATTTGCACTGCCCCCCCATTAACAATTCTGAGAACGCTGGAGCCCCACTCCCCACGAGGCAGCTTTCTGCACAGCCTGCACCCTCTCGGGGACAGCCTGGCCCACAGAGCCCTGCGTGTAACAGCCAGGGCTGGGGGAACTCGGTTACTGCTCAGACCTACCACTTTCAGACTTCGAGACAGGAGGTTTAGCCAGTTCCCCACAGCACTCTTCTTTTCCAAACATTTGGCTTTGGCAATCCCCCCCCCGCCCCTTCCCTTTCCCCTGCTCCAAGTTTAAGGCAGTTCACCACTTACGGTCATTTACAGCTTACATCTCAGTAAATCCAGAAGGTGTCTGATGAAAAAGAGGGACTAGCCAAGCATCTTAATCCCCCTGTTCATTCATGCTCTCTGTAATGTTCTTTCAGGCCTCTGCTGAGAGACTAGGCTGAAATGAAGGCTGATAAATTAGTCTGGAGGGAAACAAGGCAGATTCTGCTTGTAAAAGGTCATTCCAACTTTGTTCTGGGTGAGGGTTTATCTTGACTGCAGCTGCGACAGACAATGGCCGGGGCCTAAACGGCAGAAATCCTAGCTCTGCTCGTGAAATTACTGTGCTGATAAGGTAGAATGGACTCCAGCGAGATCTAAATGGGAAAAGGGAGGTGGGGGACAAGGGTGAAATGTAGGTATTTTTGAACATGATTGAACAGGGAAGACACAATAAGATGTACAATTGAAGCAATGACTTGCCCGGGCATTATCTGAAAGTGAAGAAACATACTGCTCGCTAATCAGATCAAAAGGAAGAAAATACCCACTTCTGTGCACCGACCAAACCGCCCCAGCACGAGCACAGGCACCGGTGGGCTCAGTGCTGCACCTCCTGTACCAGAGGGCTTAGGAAATACATTAAACACAAAGATCAGGGCTTCTGAACTCCTGCATCTTGCACCGTACTTCACACCGGAGATTTCCTTCACTAGCAGCGTGCTGCCCAGAGCAGCCTGAGGAAGCCCCACCAAAGAGCTCTGAGGCACTGCTGGGCACGGACTGAGCGTCCTCACGAGCCAGGGGCCTGTGCTTTGGCTACAGCCAGAGACACCCCAATGCAGAAAATGCTCCCGCCGCTCCGACTGGCCAACTCATCACCTTCCCTGGCCACCAGACCTCCTCCTGCAGACGTGCTTCCCCCCGTGATGTTTCTAAATGTGACTCAGACTTGGCTTCACACCTTCCCTGGATAAACAGCCCATGTTTTTCAAAGCTGCAAATGTTCAGCACAAAGACTGTCTCATTTTGTAGAGGTCCCGGTACTTTACTGTGATGAAATACACAAAAAGAGGAAAGGATGAATAATTAAATGGTGTGTTAACAAGCAAAGAACACCTACATCCCACTACTTCAGAAAGAGAGATAGACCCAACTTTTCATTTTCACCTCATCATAGCCCCCTTGCATTTCCAGAGCCAAACAAGAAGCAATCGAAGTGCCAAAATGTGTGAAGTGCTAAATCCCACAAAGTAGGAGTCGCTACGTTCAGCAGATCTCCCAGTCTGCGGTGCTGCTCCTTATTTGCTACGGGAAGAGGAGGACGGTGCCAAATTAAGCACAGAATGTGATTTCCCTTTTCTCTAGACGTAATTAACATAACATTTTACTCTGGAAAATTCATTGTTGTTACTTCTCATATTGTACAGAGTGAGGAAAAGAAACTTAATTTAAAACCTCCAGACCTCATGATTAACCAGGAACTCAAGCGAGGTTCACTGCAAGGTTTGCTCGTGTCACAAACCTTTGGAGTCTAAACACAGCTCTAAACATTCAGCCTTGACTCAAAGCTGAGTAATGACTTTCTCGAATGTCTTAGCACAAGGTTACTGGGACTCAGTATAAGCTGCACAGAAAAAGGGTGAAGTGGGTGAACACCCGAAACATTCCAGCAGTCGGGTGCCTCCGGCAGCAGCAGAGGTGAGGTGTGGGGAGCCTGCCTGGAAGCAGGAAGGGGCAGCAACTCAGAGCTTGGCAGACAGTTCCCAAGCTCACTAGAGAACGTGGGACGTTCCTGCATCGCTAGCTTGTGCCGGACTCCTCCACGCCCAAGCAGCACACGTACACTACCTACCAAAACACACAGCGCAAGGACTGTCTCCGACAGCCAGGGCATCCCTGATTACCACGTAGGAGTAGCCCGAGAGCTGCCAAACAAGTTGTTCGACATCACTTCCACCTTGTGAAACTGCAACTGGAAGAGTCCACAGAGTGATGCCCCCTTTAAAGTCCCGGGTGTATTTATGGTTTGACTTATTGATCACTTCCTTTACAAAAGCCTACTGTGTTCCAGTGCTTCTCCCGTCAGGCTTTCCTGGGAAGGGACAAAATAAAGGTTGGATTTCCATGAAGGTTAACATTCCAGAGGAAGAAGTAATGCCCTGTGTTCTGCAACGCTTCTGGCAACAAAAAGAGCTATTTTTCAAACCCTGTGGTTACCACTGAGCTTTTCGTGGGATTTTCTTTCCCTCCTTTTTTTTTTTTTTTGAAGTGTGGATGATAAAATACCGTTTCAGAAGCTGGTATTCATGGATGTCTCTTGAAGACGAAAAGAAAATATTTATTTCCTTTTTCTGCTTGTGAATCAGAATGTTCTATTTAAAGAAAGTGCCCTCTGCCGGATTGCTCATGAGTTATTACCCCTTATGGAAATAAAGGAGAAATATCAGGAGGTATTCTTAGTCATTCCCTTCCCCTGTCTCTTCTTTTTTTTCTTAATTCCTTATATACCCATGTTTTAGAGAAGTGCCTAAGATAGAGCAAGATATCTTGGCATTCCTGGGCCTAAAAAAGACTTACTCTTTTAACCCCGACATTGAAGCATTTCATGAAACATCAAAAAATGGTACAAGTTTCAGCCATTTCACTTGGATATCATAGGGTGCATTTTTCATTTTTATCCAGGGTTTAAATTAATAAATTACCTCCCCCTACAATAGATGTATTTGTAGAGAACGGGACTTTGCCACTGCCCCCGCACTCTGCCCCGCTTCTTTTTCTGAATCAAAAGCCAGTCGCCTGTGCCTACTGACATGTTGTTAACACCAGGCATAGGAAACAGCCTAACAATTGACAGGACCTGGAAACTGACTCTTCCCCTTCCTCATGATGGTCCCAAACACCAGAACAAAGGCCATATACTGTGGAGAATAGGAAAGTGCTGATGTTCTCACCACAGTTGTTTTCTGGCAAGGGGACAGCAGCCAGCACGTACAAAGTCAAGCAACTTTATTAGCCCCAAACTGCACAGTATTTAGAATATTCAGAGTTCGGCAAGTTTTTAATCCTCTCTTTTTTTTTTTTTTTTTGCTCAAGTGCAGGTTTCAGTCTGAAGCCAGAGTTTACCTGCAGCTTTACAATGCATGGTTATGCACATTCTAACTACGGGTGCCTGAGCAACTCCTAGTGGCTAAGAACATCTCAGGGAAGCCCCAGAGTGCTCTTCCAGTCTGTTTACCTCGTGAACCCAGAGATTCATCCTATTTCAGACATAACTCCGAGAATTTGGGAGGTAACCTTGCATGGGAAATGTTTTCTGCATAGGTAACACGCTCTGCCCAGGGCACGGCCACGCGCACCATTCCTCAGTGGTTTCCAAGGCTGCTCGTTCCCTGCAAGAGCATTAGATGTGGTTTGGAAAACAGCAATTCATAAGCTCTTTTTCCCCGAGCGATAGCAGCTCTTACAGTAACAGCATTCTCAAGCCAAAGGGAAAGGCAGAGGCCAGAGAAAATGAATGAATCAGAAGACACACGAAGAAAAACTACAAGGAAATGTCATCACATCCTTTCGGTCTAAAAGTTGAAGGAACGCTAGCAAGAGATGAGGGGATTTCTTTGCTCACTTGAGGACCATACTTTATCATCTTTTGTTAAAAAAAGACAACAATATGTTTCTTTAAACTCTATCAGCTTCTAAAGTGAAACGAGGGGATCTGGGCTGTATGTTCTTTTCAGTGGGAAGCACGACCAAGCCATCACAGTTCACAGAACACTTAGTCTCCCTCCTGTTGTAATATTAATACAATATAATTCTCCTCTCAGCAATCGGGGCCACTCGTGTGAGGTAAGTTTTCCTCAGCACTTATGAGTATTAGTGGAAAACAAACAAAGTAAACAAAAAAAGACACACACCCCCCCAAATGTAAATATTCTGTTTTGTGGGCACAGGGAGGTCGAAGGGCTGTGGATCGCTGACACTACAAAGCATGTTAAAAACCCAGCAGAGTTTTCTCTGCACTGGCACAGCTGTGCAGCCAGGAACGCTGCTGCATCCTTAGCTCTTCTCTTTTCCACAGCTGTTTGTCTTTCGTGGGACAGCTGCTATCCGTGCCCTGAAGTGTTAAATGAAAGCATTTATTTGTCATATGTAAAGAAGTAGCCGGCCTCTTACACTTCCATGTAAGAGAAGTCTCTTGTGTTTCAGCAAATAATCTCTTAAAATATAAAATTAGAAAAAAAGAAAACAACTAATAACTGTATTTTATTAATAGTATCTACCCTGTGAAGTAAACTGAGCTAAACCGTATCTGATTGCTTCCGAATTCTCTAAAATTCAGGTGCTAAATTTCCCTCCAGGATCTGATTCCTGTTCTTCTCCCAATTAGCAAAATAAACAGTGCTGTGATAAATAGCATTATTTACTCCACAAAGTGATCAAATCATTATGTGATTTTTTTTTTCGTCCCAAAGGCAATAATGTGAAAACACACTGTGATTTATTTGGGGTACTGTGAATGGTATGTTCTGTGTCAGCAGGCAAGGAAGTAATAGGATCAGGAGAGCAGAGCAGAAATGCAATCACGTCACACTAAATAATCACAAGGCTTTTACTTTGGGTGGTGTCTTTTAAAGAAAAAAAAAAAGGTAGATAAACACGATCAGCACAGTAGTGTCAGGGAATGAGGCACAGAAGAAAAACACAGGGCACACCATCCTATACAAGCACTTACTGAATCACCCTGCGAAGGGTGGGGACCGGAAGATCAACACATCTCATTTATTTTTATGAAATGAGCATGAATCACTCACTGCCATCCCATATTAAAGAAGCCCTTGAATAACAGGTGTGGTTTAATTTAAAGAATATTTTTTTTTAAATGTATTTCACAAAGCAAACGTCGGAGGGGAAAAATCATAAAAAGAAACAAGACAGTAAAGACTTGCTGCAGGTAAAGTATTCACGCAGCCTTAACACAGTCCCTCCTGCCTGGCTAAAAGGGAAAACATCTATAATCACAAAAAAATTACACATCCTTTTTTCAAGATGCAGCAGGTAAGACGCAGCATTCCACGTTCCCTACAATGTTTTAGGCTATTAGGGGAAATAATGAGTAAAGCCAAAAGTTTCAGCAAATAGCATTCTTCTTTTACCTCCTGGAGCTAGATGTGTTACAGCAGAGCCAGGTCGGGATCAAACAGTCGGGATGAAAAAGAGCTGGCCCCCACACCTCCAACAGCAGCCCGTGTTTCTGGAGGACTTTGAAGAAATGCAGTGAACTAGTTTGTTTCACTGTAATTTTCACAAAGCTGGTCTTACTGAAGTTTGAAAAGAGAAAGCTATTTCTGCAGTGTTAATGCCTTGGATAGAAGAGAGAGATCCATTTTCAAACCAAAGCCCTTCATAACACATTTTCCAGCACCACAAAATGGATTTTTAAATTACAGAAATCAGAAGAAACGGATCTTAGTCGTGAAGCACAAATTGAAGCATTTTGACATTCGTATTGTATTTTACTATGCTGAATTACCACGCTTAAGCTTTAACCAAAAAAAATGCCCACAGAATGGCACTAAAACACACCTTCCAACAGCCCTGCACATCAAGAGTCTGCCTCAACCGTCTCCAGCACTGCTTTGTCCTTTCTTCTGCCCACAGCGACCGGGGCCCTCTCCGGGAGCCTCGCACACTGACCACGTTCAGGAGCCAGATACGCATTTCCAAGGGCAAAGATGCGTCCCACACAGCAACGCAAACAACAGTTTCTAGCAAAGCTGAGCTGTTGCTAACGAAAGTCACTTCAAATTGTGGTGTGAGGCATTTGTAGGTTATTCCCACTTTCTGGTGGCACTCTGACTTTAGTCGGGCTGACAACAAATTTCCTGTGATGAAGGGCAGGAATTTTTTGTGCGAAAGGCAGACAGGCGATTAAAATTAAGGAAGCGGTGACTACTAAAACAAACAAAAAAAGAGCAGGTTTTCAGGATTTGAGCGGGTGGGGTGTCCACGGGAGTGGCATTATCAAGACTACAAACCAAGGGAAATTAAGTGAGAAATATGAACGGTGAAGGTGGCTGGGTGTGAAGAACAAACACCTTTCCTGAAGTAAAAATACTAATATAACTAACAGAATAGGCAATTCAAGAATAATCTGGTAGTAGTAACTCGATAAGGGGTTATGTGTAAGGAGTCTTACAACAGCATTCGACTTTCAAGTCACTGCAAGTCAAAACTACAAGTTACAGAGAAGTATTGTCCCCAGGTCAGGTCAAACGGCATTAGGAACGCTTCTCACGGGACGCTACAAACACTGGATGTGTCGGGTTCATCACTACTGTAAGAAACAACAGAGGCAAAAGTCTAGTCAAGGACTTCTAGGGTGACAAAAAAACCCTCCCCTTTTCTTTTTTTTTGCCTTGCTGTCCATTGTCTGCCTACTCTAGTTTATTAACAGAGAATGGAAACATGTCCCCAGCTGCGATCACCTAGCACGAGTGACATCATGTAAAGCTGCCCAGAACATCTTTAAGGCTTTTGCAACCTCGTACTGGAAGGGAACAGCTTAGAAAACAACACCCAGGCAGACGGTGTTGATGTCCTAATATTTGTGTATCTCGTTCCCAAGTGAAACGCCGAAGGTATCGAGAGACTACGAACAGGTTTCTGAACTGCCTTTAAATATCCTGGGAAGTGGCAAACTTCAGGAGGTATCTGCAAGTACAAGCAAGGTCAAGAGAGATAGTGTCAGGGTGGGTCTAAGACAGTGTTTGAGGACATCTGATGGAGGACAAATAGGCCTTCCTTTCACGTCTGGAACCTACCTGCCAAATCAGAGAACAAAAGAATGCCGCTGAAACGCGAGAAGTGCCACGGAGAAGGAAGGTTTGTTCAATTACACAACTAAAATAAACAGTATCACAAAGTCAACCTAGACTGAAGTTAATAGATACAGCTTCTATCAGGCCTGGCATTCAGTGCAGAATGGATACAGGGAACGTTTCTTAAACATGGGAATGTAAATACAAACGTTTATCAGAAATGTAAGACACAAGGACAAAGTTTTGCCAAGGTCATAGAAAAAATGATTTGCATTACTCAAATCTGATCCGACTCGTAGCGGCCAAGGAGGACAGCCCCTCGTTCAAAAGAATCCCTGTCTTTTAACCAAACAAAACCAACGAATGCCACCTATAAATACTAGGTTCAGAAAAAGAGAATTCACATTTCTGTAGGAGTTGCTTCCACACTACAGCCTACAAATAATCAATATTCTTTATTGCTAGAGGAAAATGTGCTCAGCTTCAGAGACACCTTCCAGGGAGCAGTACATTAGGCAATCTCAAGCATACCTACAGCCTCCCTGAAACACCCTCGTTCCAGTATACGAATAGAGACTGGTTTTCCCCAAACCCCTCTGTTCTGAAGCTAATACTAATCAAACATTCTGTAACAACATTCACAAGAAATGCAGCTAACACAAAGATGAACTCCTGAGGAATGCCACTGACTGGGGGGAGAGGGAACCAAACCTCTGCTGAATTCCCCTTCTGTGCCTGCATTAGTAGAGATAAAAGGAAACTCTCAACTCAGTCATTCGACCAAACGCTGCTTTTAGCTCTTCAGACATTTCTTACTGTAAAATGACAAAGCAGGATTGACTTTGAGTTTTACAGCAAGAGGTTTTTTTGCTTTTTGCCTGCACTTTAGACACACAAAACCATCTAGGCATTGGGCTTTGCAGAATCTAATTGTTCACTGATTTCTCAGACCTCACAATCAAGAGTGTAAATATAATCAGACACAATTTAAAATGTTAATGCTTAAGATGGGCCTTTTTGACTTCATTTTCTAGGAAAGCAGGGCTTCTGTGCTTGCACTGCTGGCTTGCCCACTTGTTAAGTTTTATGGTCTTGTCCCTCAGTTGCTTCCTACCTCCCTACTCTAAAACCTTTCAAATGACGGCTTCACGTCAGTCAGTGGCCGATGGAGCGAACAGGCCGAGCTGCTGCTTCACCCAGGGGAAAAGGGAAGAAAAATTCATCTTCCCTGTGTTTTGAGGGACAGGGCTAGCCCATCAAACAGCCCGCCTGTCCTGGCCAGCCAGACCTCTCTGAACCAGCTTCCCCAGACACAGCCTCTTCCTCGAGCCATGAGACAGCAGATCGATGCAGGCAGGGGCTTTGCAGTGCTGGGGTGATCATCAGGGCTACAACAGAGGAGCACTTACAGATTCTGTAACGGACACTGGATGCACTGGGACAGAACTGGGGACACGAGAGCGTAAAGGCTGGGCTACATTCCGCTGTTGCAGGGTCTACTGCCGTTTATGGTAATTCTTAGGGGTACAGTTATTTTCAAATGGAGAACGGAGGAGCAGAAGAGACCAAGATGATTGCTGGGACAATCCCAGAAAAGCAGAGAGAAAGACAGGAGTTCTGGGACATTGCTTTTCCTTATTGGAGATTGGGTTTTGTTTAGCTCTTAGGGAAAAATGACTTTCACATTTCTTTATCTTTGCTGCAGAACAAGAACTCAAGAACATGGAGGGTGTTAATGGGTACATGGGATTTTTCTATGACCAGTTAATAACGCCTGCACAGCTAACATGGACTGGAAGTCAAAGGTAACACACCCAACTACAAAACATGATGCGACTAATCATATTTCTCCCATTGTGACAAGTTCTGAACACAACCTGAAAATGACAAGCACTTTAAGAAGTGACCCAACATCATTTAAAACCAACCTTCTCAAATGGTGCCAGAGCAGTATTGCAGCCCAAGAAGCTACCTCAGAAAGGATTCCTGCTGCTTTTACAATACTGCATGTAATCAGGGATGCAAAATAACCCAAGGAAATACCCAAGCGAAGTCACTACTTCTGTCCCCAGGCCAGGCAGGACTCGGTCCAGCTTTACAAACAGTTTGCACAGAAGACAAATGAATGTGACGATCACATTCGACACGCTTACCTCCCATCCAAAGTTTGTTTCCTTTAATGTGCTCCTTTGTACTGTCATATAGGGTCCAAATCTTTCCCCAACTTCAATCTTCTTTTTGGCCCAAATCCCTAGCCCTGCCCCTGGAATCGAAGATTCTCTGAGTTCAAAATCTGGTGGGATTGGAATGTCATCAGGAATGTAGACGGGAGCTTCATAAGGTGAGCCCTCCTTGGGAGTGAAGTCCTCACTGGTGGGAAAGGGTGATGGAGGTCCGACAGGAATGGGGGACATAATACTGTCCTCTGTTTCCTCCTCTGCACTTTCGCCAGCAAGGAGATCGGGGTCGGTCTCGTACATATTATTTACAATCTCGCTGTCACCTAAAAGGGGAAACAGCAGAACAAAACACACTGAAATACTCACGTGAACATTAGATAATCTCTTCTCGGGACAGTTTCATTTAAGGCTAGTTCACATACTTTAGGGACAGGAGTCATCACAGCAAAAGAGATAAGCCTGCCCTACAGAGCTCAGGTGGAACCGAGGTAAGAATACTGGCTGCACAACTCTCGGTGCTACGGAAGGATGAGAAGGAAGCTGAACTGCAGGCCTGTCACACCACACTGGATCAGGGTGACTGCAGCAGCTGTCCTTCAGGAGCAGAAAGAGGAAAGAAACCCCAGAAGAGGGGATCAGGGTACCCTGCGACCATGTATTGTTTTAGCTGGCTCAGTATATGTTGTAGAGGAAATAAAATTAGAAATCAAGCTAAAACTTCAGTTTGGCAAGAACTCTTGGCCTAGTATTTGGGTTTCTGGGGTTCAGCGTGTCACACCACAGAAGCCGTGGCTGATGTCACCTTCCAGCTACATCTCAGCAATGTACTGCAGCTGTTTTTCCTAAGCCTCAACTTCAGCTGTTTAAGGTAGTAGAAAAAAACCCACCCACAAAACACGTAAGAAGATTTGAACGGGTTGGATATAGAATAAAGGCACAATTTTAAGTAGGAGGGGCTAACATTATTAGTCAGAATTGATAATGGCATCCAGTTAGGAACACCACCTCACACCCTTCAGGCTTAGCATCTTCAGCATCATAACAGCAGCGTTCCGCTCAGTGCCTACAAAAGGCTGGGGATCAAAAATCAGCCCAGAGGATAGGAAGAGAGTGTGTGTGTGTTTGGGGAAAACAAACAGCACTCCCCTCCAAAGTAAATACCCTTAATCCTGCAGGGATTTTTAAACTTCATTTTCCAGCAACAAACTATTACACTTCAGAGAATGACAAGTCAGTTCCATTATTAAACCTGTAACAACACGCATTCATTTTCTGGTTTGATATTGGCTTGCACAAGCTAAAAATATTCTTCAAACATCCCTTCCTCTTCCATCACTTGCCAAAAACAAATACTCTGAGACATGTTTACCAGAACGCACTGAAAGAAAACTAAGAGATAAGTCTGTGAACACGGGAGTTGACCGAGAAGTTTTCAGAAAAGTACTTTTAACTAGAAAATGCCTGTCTGCTGAATCCAAAACGCTTCCTTCAGACACGCATTTCAGTGATTTCACGGCAGAATTCTGCTTGCTGGGTGCAGTTCTGCTAAGAAACTGCCACGTTTCCTCCAAATTCATTTATGGATCAACCAAAGAGGCCAACCTTCCAAGGTAGCCTTGCCATAAGGACTCTCAGGGCTCCCTCCAGCTACTCCCTGCTGTACAGAGGGGATTCTGCAAGTCCCCCGGACCTGTAGCTCTAACAAACTCGGCCACATTTCCACAGCAGGAGCCCAGACAAGCCAGCTGGAGCTCTGCTGTGACTCTTCCCTCTCCGTCACGGCGCCAGGGAACAGAGGGGATCGTAGCCGAGCGATGTCAGAGCTCGGAACCCAAGAATACATTTCATTTTTCTGTTTTCAGAACCAAACGCCCCCATCAGTTGCCCCCTTTCCTCCTTCACTTCCCTGACCATACAAAGTTTTGAAATATAAGTCCTGTGATTACAAAATTAATATCTTTTTAAGCTTATTATTATGTTTTACAAAATTGCCCAAAGACAGAGAGCTCTGGTTTTTGACCGAGTTTCCCTTGGACTTGTATACAGTGAAATTCCCACAGTCGTAAGGCAACAGAACTCGTCTTTGGGACGCGTTTCATTCCTCAGATTGTTAGTGCTAAGCAGGGCCTTTTACAGGTTTTTACAATCATCCAAAGTAGAATACTTAACATCGTACGCCGTACACGAGTGAACAGTTATTCAGGCATCATAACACTTTTAAACACAGTTACCAGAACTGGGCTCTTGTATTTCCTCCATCTGAAACAGGATACACAGATATATTTAGTTCCAGCTTCCCAAAGCACAAAGACCACTGATGAAATTTCCCCCTAACTAAAAAAGAGCATTTTCACTCTGTTTGAAGAAGAAAGTTTCAGACATTTTCCCTGAAAACTGCTGGTAAATAAAAGAAAAAAAAAACAATTACTATGTAACTTTAAAGTTTTTGCCACGTTAATAGGAGTGCTCGTTAGCATATTAGAATATCCTATTTGATGTGAATGGGATGAACCAACCTCCACATGCCTCCTATCAAGCTGAAGCAGAATTGATATTATTTCCAAATATAGGGGGGTTAGCTGGCAAGAAAACTGTAGACTTTAACAGCAAGCTCTGATTCTGGAAGTTCTACCCGGTATAGAGATGGTCTTATTCATTAACTTAATGCTAAATCATTTTCACCAATCAGAAAATCATGCAGAGACAGAACCGCTCCTGATCAAAACCTGAGTGATACCCAAAGTAATCCTCATGCACTCCCAGCAGCCACGCGGTGACGAGCTGGAAGCATCTTTCAGCATTTCATAACATGAACTCTTATTATGAAGAGTCAACAGAGCTACAGTAGGTGAAGAAAGATTCGGGATAAACAAGGTGAGAACCAGGCCTTTCGACTCTCCCAGGCTGACAGCAACACCCGGTATTCGTGGGCTGTTCCCTGGACATGGCCCGTCTCACCCTCCCAAGGCATCAGGCGTCCCCGCTGACCAGCTCCTGCAAGGACACACCTATGACAATGCCAAACACTGGCATGAACGGGAGACAAGCTTGAGAAGCGAGTTACACAACCACTTCTGAACGTGCTAAAAGAAAACAAAAAGAACCCCAAACCATCCAACCAACCAAATAACAGCCAAGTCCAGGGAGCCTGAAATACACAAGAGCTGGGGAGCTTAAGCACGAGCGCGGTGGACTGGGAGGGCACTAGTGTTTGGGGATTTTTCCAAGAGGAGTCAATTGCTAAACTACAACATTCATACATAAACGGAGCTCCTTTTTTTATCCAAAAAGGGAAAAAGTGGGGGGAGGGAAACAGATGAAGGGGAAAAGAAAAACACATTTGTCATACAATACAAGTAGTTGAAGTATTTTGGGAACAGATTTGCCATCTCTCAATTAAACATGAGGCAGCATGACTGTGCTTTCATTGCACGGTAGTTTCCACTATGATAACAAGTCCAACAACCGCCTCATTGTGGACCACGCAGAAATGAGAGGGACTCCCACAGTGCATATTAATGACTGACCTCTGATGTAATCGGGGGGGAAACGGCACCCAACAAAAATGACAGTTTTTGCTGCAGCACGGAAGACAGTTCTTGCTGCCAAAGAGAAACCATCGGGGCAGAACAGCTGAAAAAGCCAGGCTCCACCAGAGGTACACAGGCTACAGCTCTTCTCCAGCCTCAGAATACACCTTCTGTCTGGAAGACACATCTCCTTCTCTTTTTTTTTTTTTTTTTTTAATGCCTAATAAAGATTTTCCTGGATTCATGCCTAATAAACCTGCTAGCAGACTTTAGAAAAGCAGTAGA
>JANIJG010023118.1:5484-73540 GCA_024611175.1 Megaceryle torquata
CAGAGGATAGTGGTCAATGGCTCAAAGTCCAGATGGAGAGCAGTGACAAGTAGTGCCCCTTGGGGGTCCATACTGGGACCTGTCTTGTTTAACATTTTTATCAATGACATAGACAGCAGGATTGAGTGCACCATCAGCAAGTTTTCAGATGACACCAAGCTGAGTGGTGCTGTCGATACACCAAAAGGATGGGATGTCATCCAGAGGGACCTAGACAAGCTGGAGAGGTGGGCCCAGGTGAACCTCATGAGGTTCAACAAGGGCAAGTGCAGGGTCCTGCACCTGGGCCAGGACAATCCCCACTATCAATACAGGCTGGGGGAGGAGGTGATAAGAGAGCAGCCCTGCAGAAAAGGGGTGCTGGTGGATGAGATGCTGGACATGAGCAGCCAGTGTGTGCTTGCAGCCCAGATGAAGATGTCCCTGCTCTCAGCAGGGGTGTTGGACTGGATGACTTCTAGAGGTTCCTTCCAACCCAGACATTTCTACGTTTGTGTGTCCTCCATGGTCATCTGCATGTCCACCACATGATTGTGAACAGAATAAAGAGCAGGCAGAAGTCAGCTTTCCTGATGCTGACAACTTATATGGGTGGCCCATAGGGTCTGGATCTTCCAGCATCACTGCAGGATGGCTTTACTGGCTGTTTCACTGCCACCATCTCTCCATCTAACTCACTTTCTGTAGCATTAGCAGCAGTGGAAGCAATACATCCTCCATGTTGGTATTAAGTTTATTGTGTCAATGGATTTGAATAGAAAGCCCAGAACAACCATGGACACTTTCTTCCCTGTATTGTGAGAAATTAGTTGCTTGAGATCTCCAGAAAGAGACTGACCTGTGACCAGGGTCCTATTCTCCACTGCGCTGGGCAAAGCTCCCGGTTGCAAGGCCTCCTGCCTTCTGGACGGTCATTGTTGCAGTACTTGGTATGAACAGATCGATTTGTATTATCGTGTAGGGGTTGGATACATCGGACAGATCGTACTTGATATCCTGTTTTCCCACAACTTTTGCTGCAAGGCTCCCATTCTCCTGTAACCCATCTGGGTTAGTGAAAAGAAAAGAAGTTGAGCAAAGTTCTCTCTTAAATTAGGTGAGTTCCAACTGTCTCTAGTACTGTAACTCTTAAACACAGGTTTAACAGGATGCTAATGGCAGTTCTAATATGGGAAAAGAAGATATGAAAAACCATAAGCATTTTATGGTAAGGGATTTTTGACCATGTCCCTGAAAAATCAGTAATAAGACACAGATATTTAAAATTACTCTTTCCCATTATCTCTGAGATAAGCATTCCTCTTACTTTGCTTCATTTGCTTTGTTTTTAAGCTGGCCCTTCCAAGATTGCACATAAAAATATGGTAGCTTTTATGTCAAAAGCAGGCACCCAAAGGTGCTGCTGAGCTTCCCAGCTCTTGGTGTATGAACTGTGCCTTGTCTCATAATGAAGTATGTCCCCACAGCTGTTTCCCACAGGAGGGAATCCAAAACATTGCTGGAGCTAGCAACGCAGCTCCAGCTTGGCCCATATCTGGATGCTTCATGGACCATGTCCCTAGCTATGCCAGACACCATCTCCTGAAGCACTGGCAAAAACAGCTACACCATCAGTGTGTGTGCTACGCACAGGCGAGTTAGGGTCCTCAGTGACAAAAATGTTTGGTTTTGGAGCAGGCAATGCTCAACTGAACATCAGAAGGTCATAGTGTGTAAATCAGTTTGGCCACTGGAAAATTAAAGCTATGGTTTGTAATGTGGTGTAGTTGAAAACTTGGCTGATCATCCAAACTGATTCAAGAATTACAGCTACAAATTGTAAGGAACTTAGAGAAAAGCAACAAGGACCAGAGGAAATCTATGTAGACTACTGGAAGCTTGGTTATAATCAAGTAAGTGAAGATATACAGCAGACTATAAATATTTACAAAATGCAGAGATCTGCAAAGGAAATATTGTTCAGTGTAAGCAGTATTCATGGGATAAACTTAACCAAAAATATACGTAGCCTGAAGAAATATCCTGAATTTGAAGCAATTGTTCTGAAGTACTCATAAAATCCTAGGTTTAGAAATAGACAAGAAATAGCAAGGGCACAGGGCATTGCACTAAATGCTTGAGTTAAAGACTAAAGTGGCAATGTTGCCCAACTTTCTCTTTGCAGCCTATTGAAACTACACAGCTGGGGAGGAAGGCGAGCACTGGGGAGCACAAAGCCATGAATTTCAACGTGAATTCTGAGACCAAGATGATTTTTTCCCAGCAGTGAATCAGCAGCATATTAGTGTAATGGATGTCACAGAGCTTCAAAAAATCTCTTAAATAATTGCCTGTCCTATGTACAAGTGCAAATGCTCCGATGCCATTCTATGGAAACAGAAGTGACTGAAGCATTCAGGAATCCAAGTACAATTTAGGATCCTATTGAGTCTTTGTGATACCTCAGTCCAATTATATTTGCAGCTGAAATAAGAATACAGTCTTGCCAGAAAGCCTAAGATACCATTAGTTCATTACTTCAGTTTTGCAACAAATAAATGTTAAACTCTGACCCATGCTGAGTTTATGGGGCACAATTTCTTGACATTTCTCTCTTTGAAATCTTTTTGGAAAAGAAGTTAGGAAATATTGTGTGGTATGTTCTACTTATTTGCTGTGCTTCCTGGTATCTAGACTTGGTCCCCAGAGATAAAAGCTGGGATCACAAAAGCTGGGATCCTTTCTTGTCGCAGTAACAACATGAGGCATATACAAGTCCTACATGTGACAGGAGTAACCTGCTGCTTGTCAAAAAAGCATCTGTAAAATGTAAATTAAAATATTTATAACACTTGACTATGCATAGTGAGATGAAGGTACGACAGATGTACCACAGTGTATGAGGGCAGCCAGAGAAATCTAACAGCTCACATATTTATCCCTGTGCATAAATGTCAAAAAATATGCTGTGAACTTTAGGAAGATTTGGATTTGAGAGGCTGTATGACATTGGTTTTCTTATATAGCACTCTGTAAATTTGTTCCTACATGGTTAATTCACACTGTGTAAAATCAGATGGTATAAATTGGATTTATGTCTATTTTTTATTACCTCAAGATGGCCTGAACACATATGTCTGGATCAAGACAGCACTCCTTTTCTAACTCAACTTATTTCACAAATAATAGGAACCAGCAGTCCCAGAAATAGTAAGTACTTCTAGAAGCAGAATATAGCACCACATCCTCCCAGCCCTGGCTCTCTGTAATAATGAATGGAGGTGAAGCTTAAGTCACCCTCTTTCAGGTGACAAGTGCTAACTGGGTGCAGTGCCTATCGAGCAGTGCTGGCAGGCAGCGATGCTTACATGGGCTGGGAGCACTCCTGAAGGTTGCACACCCTGCGAATAGGCTTCGGCTTTTGGATCAACTCGCAGTAGCTCCGATGAACCATCTTGTGGTCTGTCTTCCTTCGGCAGCCGTATTTTGTGAATTGGTAGCCTGAAGAAAGACGGTCCTCTTATTTTCAGTGTTGAAAAATCTTACACAGGTCTCAGGTTTCAAACAATCTGGCACATACACTGTCAAAGGTTGCAGCTAGTGAACTACAGGTGAGCACACTACAAAAGGAACTGTAAATGGCACTGAATAAACGCTTAACTCATGTAGGTTTCCCGCCCACTATTGCTTATCCCCTTAATTTTTCACTGCAGGCTAGAGTGAGCAAAACAACATCTAGTGTTTCAAGAACAGTCTACCAACCTTCACAGCAACAGTCCAATACTGCAACCTGACCATCAGCATATACATCTGTCCCCAAGAGCAGGATCTTGCAAGATCCACATCACAGGATGCCGATTTAATACAGGCTGCCCCGTAGCACCTTGAAATTTGTCACTCTCACAACTTGGAGACCCTCATCCAAATCTTGCACATTTGTACCATTTTTCAGTTTTGTAAACATAACTCAGAAATTAGTTACCCCAGATATGCCCCCAAAACCATTTAAATAATATTGTTAATTCCATTCCCTAATGTCTTGTGGCAATGAATTCCATGCACAATGTTGGTTCTTTCAGTTTTGTCTTAATCAATTTTGAATGCTCTGGGGTTTCATTTTTACCTCCTCCACAAGGTTTTGAACACTGGGACCACTTCTTCAAAGCCCATTCATACGACACCGAGTCCTCTTCCAAAACATTATTGTTATCTACGTTCAAGGAATCTTCATGGATCATGTACTTGTAGGTCAAAGATATCTTGGCACCACCACGAGGAATCACCTAGTAATCCAGAGAGATGTAGGAAAAAAGATATGAAAGATTGATATCAAAAGGTATGTGAGATAATGTGAAATCGCAGTCATCATGGCTCAGATATAAAAACATCCCCAGAGGGATTTAAAACTTTTAGCTGCACTCAACAGATTTATTTTTTTCCCCCCTGATGAAAAAGTATCTCCATCCTTATGACAAAGTTTCTAAAGTGCATATTAAGAAAGACTGTTGTTGATTTAGACTGATTTTTCTTGCCAGCACTGGACTGACTTCACAATACTAAATTTTTTCCAAATCCCATCATCACAGAAGGAAATGTTGCACTAAAATGATAACAGATAGTTCCACTAAAAGACAAAGCAAATTCAAATGCACAGATAACTGAAAGCAATGAAGAAAACTGCTTATATTTCTGATAAAACACAAATATTCTCCTGATAATCCTGGGAATTCTGTGAAGCTTATTACTTAATCTTGACAGAACTATAAACTATTTAGAAAGATGTTTTGCTATCACACCAAGAGAAATGCAAGAAAATGGAACTCAGTGTGAATAAAGTGTAAAATATTGGTCCTTTGAAAACACAGTATTTATTCCTCCTGCATCTGCCTTTCCAGGACACATTTTCAAAATATGTACGGGAGGAGGAGCTATTAGATCTATCTGATACAAACCATTTTGACCTTTTTTCATAATGGTCATATGTGAGATATGATAAGTAAGCTGGAGAATCTTTACACAGTGGCCATTTGCTGGCCATTCACAGGAAATAATCAGGAGAGCGGATTGCTCAACACATAACCCTCAGTTACAACAACTCTTGTACAGAGCAATGAATTAGGAAAAAGGAATTAAAATACATCTTCTAGTGTCTTATAATTGAAGCAGATGTCTTCTTGTAACTCACAAGAGGAATATAAACTATATTATATCACATTACAACTCTGTAACCCTGACACTGTTCTGCTGAAGATGGGTCTCATTTGACTTACCAGAATAACTATTCCATTACGCAGTGGCCCCATGGTCTGCACAGTTTCTCTATCATCATCATTCCGATACTCCCACTCCACACCCATGTCAATAAATACTTTAGAGTCTGGCACATAGTTGTCTTCACTCAGAATGAATTTCCCTGTTTCACGATTTTTAATTGCTAGGAACAACATAAGAAAAGTGAATACGAGAGGTTTGCTTCTCATCTCAAGTTTTGTTCTGCTCTTGTACCAGTGGAAGAAGCAGAAAGGGCCAGTCTGCATTTTCCCTCTGTTCCTCACAGGTTTGGAAAGACTTTTTCAGGTGTTTCACTGAACTGCCAACGCTTTCCTGCTCAGGTCCAGAAACATCAATTGTCTTTTTTTTTTTTTTTGCCTTTTCATAGCCTGCCTTGCCAGACAAATGAGGCCAGCACAACTGCGCTGCATGTGTCTGTCTGCCCGCTCCTGACTAACAACTTCTGGATCTGCTGGCCAAATCTGAGCCAATTTGAGAGCCAGTGGGAGTCCCATGGCTACTCAGCTCTTTCATATATTGTAAGGCGGCTTAGGGGGTTGTAACTGCTCCATGAGAGAAAGGCTACTGGGCTAACCCCCAGCAGGTCCTCACAGAGAGACGCTACAAACTGTATTAATTCTCCAGCCCCAACACCGACACAGCCCTGCTTAAGCTCCTGTTGCTTTGCAGACACCTGCCATTGCACACAGCACCCAGTTCCTCTGGTTCGGCTGCCACCAATGCCCCATCCTTCCCCTGGAGAAACTTCAGCCACCTTTGTATTAATACTCTTGGTTTTCTCTCTAGATGGAAAATTTGTTCTTAGAAGAAGCAGGGACTGTTTGTTATTTAGCCCCAAGTTTTAACTCCTTTCACTCTCTAGTAGCTACCTGAGCATCCTGCTCCCTCAGCACTGGCCTCAACAGAGAGCAAGCTGTTTGGGACCCCTGTGTATCACCTACCCCCCACTGAAAGCAGAACCTGGTCCAAATCAGTGAGCAATCACTCTCCTGATCCACTGGGCCAGGGGTTGCACTGAGCGGCAAGGGAAGCAT
The DNA here is from genome assembly GCA_024611175.1 of Megaceryle torquata. Classification (NCBI taxonomy): domain Eukaryota; kingdom Metazoa; phylum Chordata; class Aves; order Coraciiformes; family Cerylidae; genus Megaceryle; species Megaceryle torquata. The sequence goes on from JANIJG010023118.1 coordinate 11,790, forward strand.
TTGCCAGTGAGAAGTTCGATGACTCACGATAAAATTAGCAGGCCATTTGCTGTGAATCTACCTCCAATTAATAACAGCCTACTAGAGACTGCTTCGCATCGATTACGGGGCACCGTCAGTAGTGGATTTCAATTGCTTTCTAAGCTGCAGGATCGATTGGGCAGCCTTGTGTCAATACAGTCAACAATGGGGCAGAATCTGAAACAGATCTGGATGTAGCTGGGAAATGACTGAGGACGGGTAGCATGTTACAGGAGATGCACACAAAGACAGTGCATTGCACCCCATAATGTATTTCAGCTCCTCTTCCAGCAGCTTTCACACATGCACGTGACAATGCAGGGATCTTCCAGCTTGGACACCGGGGAAATCAAATTGCCAAACAAGTTTCCCAATTTAACACACTTAAAGGAGGTATGCCACGTGGGAGAATAATGGATAAACAAATGCACAAACACATTGTCAGGCTCCGGAGACAAAAAAAAGGCAGGAAAAAAAAATTCTGCTTGAAAAATGTTCCTACTTGTTACATACTTACCGAGATTATGACTGGTGGCGTCTGTTTCCTGGATAAGTAAATGTCTTGCACCAACAGGAATTTCAAACATCTTAATGTGCCCTTTATTGTAGCATTTGAGAAGACAGTAACTGGTTAGTATTGCACAAACAGCAAGAGTCTGTCTTAGGTTTTGAAATAAATCTTATTTTCTAAAAGCAGGGTATATTACAGTAAGCATCATTCCCATCCGTTTCTGTGCAAAGTGATGGAATATAACAGGGACAAAGGGCTTTGGGTCAGAAGAAAAATGCCTTAAGTATTATCAACAGGCTTTGCTTCAGACTAAAATGGGCTTTAAAGCACCATGCGCACCCACAGAGAGAGACTGATGAGAGCTCCTGTCTGACAGTGAGTGACGATGACACATTATTGCAGCACTCCTGTGACTCGGACAGAGCAGCTGGGTGACATCAGCAGCACACACACGTCCGTAGCTCTCCAATATGGAGCACTGAGCCCCTCCTCTATGCATGCACAAGCCCTGACACCAGCAGATTTCACTGACCAAAGAAGTCTTATTTTCAAATTCTAGACTCTTCTCAAAGTCCAGAGAGTTTAGTGGAATTAGTGATGCTTTAAATTATTTGATTGCTCTGGTGCTTTTCATGAAACAGAAGAGATCAAATAAAAATACTCTAAATTCCCTAACACCAGGACAAAACACACTGAATGCACTGACCTTGCTTCTTTGGTACTCTTGAAAATGTTCCTTTTACCACTTTGCAGTGAGAATTATCTCCTCCACAAACACCACACTTATCTTCCTGCTTTGTGGAACCTATGACCCTGTCACACCCAACTTTCTGTGCCCAAAAGAGAAAAACAGTCATTCTTATTTATCCACGCTGCAATTCAAATGAGCCTTCACTTCAGATATCAAAACTCAGACTTCTGCTTCAAAGAAGTACAAATTGTATTATTTTCCTGGAAGGTCAACATCTAAACAGATTTTAATACTTCCAGTTCCTATAATGGCTGTCAATCAGGTGATTATGTTTTTGTATTATGCTTCACAGTGTTCCTCTTACTGAAGGACAGCAGCATGGTTAATGAAACACACTAAAGCCTCAGCTTATCTTAAAGTAGATGCTTAAATCCCAGAAGAACCAAGGCATCTATGTGAGGATAAGAACCTCCACCAGTGCCCTGCCAAGTCAGAACCTCTAATTCTGTTGAAAGACAACCTGCAGCAGATCCCAACTTAGAGGAACTGTCATTCGTTTTCTGTTTGGTTTTTTTTTTTTTTTAAATAGCATGATCAAATACAGAGAGAATGCACATCAGCTGTGTCTTAACACCACTTTTCCTTGAAAGCTGCTGCATGTTCCTATTTCATTGTACATTCCACCTCCACTAAACCTCAGCAGGAAAAACTTTTCGTTGAAAGCTAATTGCAATAGTTCATCTTAAAATACTGCATTAAATATTACTTGTGTAGGTAGGTGCTGCTGGAGTTGAGTCACATGAAATGTGATGGCAGCTATGAATATCACACATAATATTGTGACAATAATTCTAATGAAATCTCTCTCTTGCCCAAAGCATTATTATACTTAAGTAGGAATTCTTGGAGAGAAACAGTCTCAAGCTACCATTTTAATTATTTTCACAATACTAAGCTCTGAATCAAGCCATCAAAAGCTTACCAAGCAGTCTCCCCGCACACAGATGCTGTAAGCGTCTTTGTAGGAGCAGCGGGTCCCATCGTGTACCATCCTTTTCATATACACCACATCCCCCGTTTCCTTTGATTCGCAATAAAGGTGGCACCTTTCTTTAGCTGAAAAATAAAGTGACCCAAAATGTGCGTGTTCAGCTCTAACAATTTGGCTGCTGACTTTGTGAATGGCACTGTCAGTAGTGAAGGTTCTCTCTTCTTCCTTGTGTACATCACAGAACACAATACAGTACCCCATAAATTACTGATGCTTATCCCCTTTCAAAAGCTATGCAAGCATTTGGAAACTGCTGAATCTTAAAGCGCCCATGTGTCATCATTAGGAGACAGTCTTAAAAATAACAGGTCATTTACATTGATGGGCAGGCCTATATTTAATCCTTTGTTTGATGATGCCATCTGGCAGAGGTTCCACAGTCTGCTACCTGTAAGAGAGGCAGGTTTCTGCATCAGCTTCTCCTACACAGCACTTAAACCTGAAAAAAAGCAGAAGTCACTTGGCCATAAAAAGGCAACTGTTTGACACTTGAGTTCATCTGGCATCCAAAATGTCTTCAGAGACAGCTGGACCATACCTAAACATGAAGTTAATTCTCCCGCATTGCTGTACTTGTATTTATAACAGTTTAACTCATTAAACAAGACAAGATGCCAAAGAAATTCAGGAAAAAAGACCCAACATTTTTTTACTGCTAACACATGCACAAACAGACCTCTTTTCTCCTAATCTGTTCCAAAGAGCTAAGAACAAAAAATAAAGCTGAAGTGACTAGTCAGTGGCTGAATAAAGTTGTATTCCACTGGTGTATTTCATTTTACTCCTATCCCTTGCCGTCCCCAGACCCCAAACAGGATATATGATGCTTTCCTTGGCAGTGAAGAGCAGATGGACTTTCTGTTGGATTAAACAAATAAAGATTTGCTATTTGAACACGATTACAAGTTGGGGCACTTTTCCCATCATTTGAAACAATAACGACCTTTCTGTTACAGCAGTTCAATTAAAATGAATCTTCACAGGCCCTTTGCATTCGTCCCCTGTATGGTTCCATGGCCTCTGCCCTCTTTTAATAAAGTCCTTGTTATTGCTGTTGATGTCTTCATGGCCACTGGGTATGGGTACATGAGAGACCTTTGTTACTGCTCCCAAACAATGCAGAGATGTCATGCTAAAAATGTAGGGCCTAGGCTGTTAATACAGGTACTTTACTTTTCTTGTGTAGGTTCTTAATAGGGGACTATTAAGATCATAATAATCACAGACCTAATGTATTGCATATATTAGAAACATTAAACTGTGCACAAGACACAGACGTGAACACACACACCCCCTGCATATGTACCCACACCCACCCCACGCATACCATACATTCATTGTATGGAACTAAATGGAAATACCAGGAGGTCTGACTGGGTGCCAACTCTGTACAAGAGCTTTATTTTAGAGGGGTTCTCTTCCCATTGCTCCATTGGAAGGGTAAATGTGCAAGTGCCGTTAAATTGGACCCTGTTAATTGCAAAGAATTATTTTCTTTCTATTCACTGATGCTGGGCATAGTAGATGAGCAGGAGCATGACCACATGCCTGTCCATCCCATGCTCCCCATGCATTTCCTCCTCATTTAATTGAGGCTGGGTGCTAATCACCACTGTCACTCTACACTGCTCTGGCAGATGCATGGCACAGGGGTATGTGAGACCAGCAGGGAGTGGGAGATGGGGTGCTCAGGGGCCCTGAGGCAGGACACAGGCCATGGCATGATGTGGCCCTGGGATGCTCAGGCACACACTGGAGCATGCCCCAGCTTGATGGCTTTTCTCTGGCCGTGGCATGAGGTGCTCATCTGTGTCTCCATCACATACACAATGTGTCAGACACGTCCAGCTGAGCTGCCTGTGTGAAGTGTATGGATTTATGTCATCTTTGAGTGGCAACTGCATTATCTGCACAAAGCGTATCACTGATATGCCTTATCTTTACAAAAGGGATTTTAAAATTTATTAGAGTTCAAGCATAAACTACCCTCTAGCCTTATTTTCACACAAAAGCTGTTCCCTCTAATAACCCTGCACAGGTAATTGTGACTCTAGAGGTGGCTGCAGTTATACCACAGTTATATGGGAAAACAGTGGTGACCAGTGATCAGTGCTCAGACATCAGTGAGCTAGTTTCTGACCCAGAAGCCATTGAATTTAACAGAAAAACATCTGATTAGTTTCAGAGGTCTTTGTAACAGGCTGCTCCAAAGGCTAAAGCAGAAGCAAGGGTCCTGTGGGCCACAGCATTCATCTCCTCTCCCTGTGCCAAAGCCATTTTATGAAATTAAGGCTGTGAGGCTGTCTCTGTGCCTTTGAAAATCCCAGATTGCACAAGATGGCATGAAAAGAATGAAGGAACCCTGAGAACTGTTTGGGAAGAAAGACAGGCCAATAAATCACAAGGAATTTGCTATTAACTTTTGGCAGAGTATCCTTTCACTGGAATGCAAAATGATTTGCCCAAAGTGACTCTTCCCCTCCCAGAGATGGGTGCCTGGCTGAGGACAATTCAGGTGCCCAGCACCTGCCCCTTGCCAGGTCAACCCTGCCCTAAAGTACTCATCGTTCAAATTAAGTGACCAGGCTTAAAAATAGCAAGCAGCCCACACTGCTCATCAAACAAGTTGAGAGTTAGTGCCCTCCAACTTTCTTCTTTCATAAAACTTCTCAGTATGTTCTCAACACATTGTGGCAATAGCACGACAATGACCTTCATAGCCCAAATCAACCAGCTGCACTTTCATCGACAGTTCAGGAGAGGTGTTAACAGGAAAATGATTATTTTTGTTCCAAGAGGCAATCTCTGCCGAGATGGCAGAACATCAGCCAGACTGTGCTGGTTCAGACCCTGTGCCCATCCAACCCAACACCTGCCTCCAGCAGTGCCAGCAGAGTTTGCAGGAAGATATAAGAACAAATCTGATACTTTTCTCGGAATATTCTCCAAGTTTCTTGTAAAATGCAGCTTGGGGACTTTCTAAGTCATGGCTAGAACTTAGGGTTCAATAGTTCTTAATAGATTATAGAACTTTCAAGATTTTTTTCAAATAATTTAAAAAACTTTCTGGCATCTGCAACTTCCTATGGCAATGAATTCCAGTTAATTATATGCTGTGTGGAAAAGTACTTCCCCTTATTTGTTTTAAATCTGCCACCTGTTTATTATATTTATTGTTCCCAAGCTTATGTTATGAGAAACTGAATAATCATTCAGTGTTCAGACTCTTCAAGCCACTCACAATTCTGTAACACTATATTTTTAATCTAGATCATCACTTTTTCAGTGTGAAAAGTCCTAGTTTAGATAAACTTTTCTCATTCAGAAGTCATCACTTACGGTTACTTTACTCGAGCCTTTCTGAGTTCAGCTGTGGGGTTTTTATCAATGAGTACAGCAGTGAGATGGGCACAACCTGAGCTACCTTGGTGGAGTATTTAAAATGCAGACACATCATGCAGGTACCCAGAGGCAGAGCTATGTTCTCCATGCCTCTCTTGACAGTCACTGAACGGATGTTTTCCTACAGCTATCCCCAACTCCCACCCCTTTCTCTTCAGAGCCTGCCTTGTATACAGACCCACACTTACCATTTTTTTATCCCTATATCCAGTATTGGCATTTTTCAACACCAAACTTCATCTGCGCCATTCACTCACTTAATGTCACCCTTATTTTAATTAGCCTGAGTAATTCTGTATCCCCAAGCAAATTCTGTCACCTCATTCTCTCCCTTTCCCATCTCTACTGCCACACATGCTCAGCAGCGCCCATCCTTCTCAAGCACCACCCCTCCCCAACCCTCCGCCCCCCCCGTCTCCGTATATAAGACCATTCCTTTTTGTATCATGGTAACTGAGATTAAGAGCAGTTTTGGGGGAACAGGGTCCAAAGCTTTTGGAAAATCCATTACATAGCTTACAAGTACATGATATGAACTGGATCACTCACACACTGATACTCACTAATCCCTCCGAACAACTCGTAATGGCTTTGTGAGGCATGATTTCCCTAGTAGAAGTTCTACCTGTGTTTGTATCATTTTTACTTGTGTTTGCAATTGATTTTACTTTTCATAGGAAAAAGGGACCGCTCACCATCGACATGTTCATAAGGAAGCCAGTGGTGTTTCATGTTCTGATACTCAAAGTAAGGGTCCCACTGCCGGCACTGCTCCTCTCGGAAATCTTCCAAGTCCTTAGGACAGTCCTGAGTGTTGCACAGCTGGAACTCATAGCTCGGCCCCACACATGTGCGGCCTCCGTTGGCAGGACTGAGGATGGGAGAGAAACCCGGGGTTAGTTTTGCCATTAATGGAAGAATCAAGCATCTGTCAAGTCCTTCAAGGAGTAATTTAATTACAACTCACATCAGTAGGCACTTGATGAAGCCAGTGATATATTTCTGATACAGAAAAATATGTCTTTTCTTTAAAAACCTGTTGTCACTATTTAGCTCTTAAAAAGCAATTTCTGCAAGTAGAGCCTCAAAACACTTGATAAAGGCAAGAAAAAAACATTTTCTTGGTGTGGCTTAAGAAAGGAAAGCACAAGCAGATGAAGTGACTCATTCACATTCAATCCCTAATCCAGCAGCAAATCCAGAAACAGCCCAGCTCAGTGCTGCATTGCCGGGTAGATGTGCCTCGGATCACCATCAGATCTGGCAATGCAGCTCAGGAGTCAGAGCTAGGTTTGCACCCTCTTCCAGGAACACAGAAAACATTTTCAATAGTGCATTAGGCTTTTCCTACCTGAAAATAGATTTTACAACTAAAACTGTGCCCACAATTATAAAGGTCACTTTTGTGTTGCCAACGTAGTAAAGGCTGAAATAAGAACTGGTGAATTTTTTAACAGAATATTTTCCTTCAGAAAATGCTGCTTCATAAAACTTCACTTTATTTTTTTATATCAATGATAAGATTATTTTTAACACTAGTCAATTTATCAGCATCAACCGAGAAAGTAAATTTTAAAAATATTTTGTCTCATTTAATTCTGACAATTGCTTCAATTCTTGCTGTTAGGATCTTGACATTTTATGATATTGCAGTAAGATAGCAATAATTATACATTTCATATCATTTGTACATACCACTCTATATTAAACACACTTCCTGTGTTACTGAAATTAAGTCATTCTCCATTATCTAGAGGAGCCATATATGTTATCAAAGCAAAACAATTCAGTATTTTTTAAATTAACTTGAGGGAAGGTTCTGATTTCTGGAGCTTTGTTCCAACTTGGAATGAAAACAGTTTGAAAATATTCTAAGATCTTATTGTTGAAATGTCCCAAGAAGTGGATTGAACAAAAAAAGGTATATGCATTAAAAAAACAAACAAAAAAAACCCAATCCAGCAAATGATTGCCATTATTTCATACTCACATATTTAAACAAGACATATATAGGGCCCTAAACTTTTACTTATGCTTTATGCAATAGTGTAATAGCACTTTCAAGATCCTTGTAACTGCATAACCAGCTTCATGGATGGATAAACCGAGAAATAAAGACAATTCATGACTTGCAAAGGGCCTAAAGTAGATTTTCTGAAAACAGATCCTACAGGTCAGATTTTACAAGCATCACTCGACATTCTTTACTGCATTACTGCACTACTGCACTAGAAATTTAGCAGAGATTCTCACCACTCATTTGATCCACATCAGAAAAACTTGTGGGTGTAAGTTACTTACTGTGGATTGTCACACTGACGTGTCCTGTACTTCACCCCAGTGCCACACGTCCGAGAACAAGAGCCAAACTTACTCCATGCCCCCCAGTGTCCATCCTGCTTCAGGATATCTGGTGTTAGCCAGATGCAGTGACCTTTAAAGCAATGCTAAAAGACAAAAATAGATGTCAAAATAATCACAAGATTAAATTATACCATATGAGAAACTGTGTTACAACAAATTTAATTTTAGGCACAAATTCTCAATTTTTTTTTTTCACCTTTCCAGCAGAAAATGAGACTGTCAGATTGTGCCCATGATCCCAAACTCACTCAGATTTTATAACCTTCTATGTGTTAATTATACACATACATGCTTGCAGAATTCAAGCCTACCAAATTCATTAAAGGACTCTCAGTATTACATTCCTTCATCACATGCCTCCAGTGGTGATTTCAATTTAAGTAATACAGATTCATTTAAGGGAAATGGCAGAATCCCAAATCTTGGAGGCAAGAAGTAGAATGCTGCCTCTGCCACTGCAAGCAGCCCCTTTGGGCAGCAATGGTGAGAGCTCCACCACAGCACCATCCTTCCCAGCAGCTCCTAACTCTGTGTGAGTATCCCTGAAACAAATGTGACCAGTGAAGTGTCACAGAATTAAAGCCAGCTCACATTTTACATATTCGTGCTATTAGAACTCTTGCAGTCTTCCTGGAGATCTCATAGTAAACCTAACCAAAACACCAGGAAGCATTCATTAGGGAGTGGCTGCTGACAGTCCCACTTCTGTGCAATTAATCAAGCACTACTAGGCTTTCTCTTTTCTTTTACCTGATTGTCAATACGGTCTTTCTACAGAGATTGAAACTTTGTACTTTTTTGAAAGCTTGCTTCTTTCCCCAAACCTACATGGTATTTACACATTTCTTTAAGAGCATTCATAGCTTAAGTACTGATAATCTCTGCCATCTCCTCTCATTAAAGAAACATGCCAATACATTTCCACCAATTTCTTCAGTCCCTAATCGAGGAATTTTGTCTTACGTGAAATCAGGATGAATTCTCTGCAAGGATCACAGATTCTGGCCCTTCCTACTGCTCCTGCTTTCATAAAAGTCCAGTGATGAAGCTTGGGTGCTGGAAAATATTTCCAGCCAGACAAATGACTTTGCTTTAGACTGTCGCAGTTTGTCTGCATTAATGGTTACTGTTGGGATAAGAGTGCTGGCTCGGGCACACAGATGGCTATAACAACAAGTGCAATCAGTCACTTACTTTCCTTAACATTCAAATCAACAACAACATTTTACACAGCTTAACAAGCCCTGGAACGCAGGAATTTGGCAGGCAGCACAAGTCGAGCATATGGCTAAATGCATGCTGCCAGCAAAAACAAAATCAGAAGATATATATCAGGAGAGCGTTCTTAAGCATAGAGCGATTAGTGATCTGGAAGACAAATTTAAATGTGATGGATTATCATTAATAATGCTGAATTTAAAGAGCAAATCATTAGTAAAATGGTGACAAGACACAGTTTACTGATTTGCTAATCTGCTCAATGACTGGCTCCCTATTCATGTGATTTATTTTGGTGCTCATTTAGTTGGACAAGGAGTAGAAAATAGAGTAGAAATTAGGTTTTGACTATTTGTTATTTCTCACGACTTCAAATATTCAAAGTCAAAACCTATGAAATAGATGAGTTACCACAAAGCCAATTATACCAATCCTGCTCCAGAGCTGTAATGGGCAGATTTTTCTTAGCTGTTTGACAGAACAAGAGATAATTCAGCAAAGCATGAAAGAAATGTAAAATGCTAATATGTCCTTTGCTTGCTTTGGTTCTGAAGCTCAGTGTTGTACCCTACAGGGACTGTTTACTTTAGCTTTAGAGAGGTTTGTTTGAATGAACAGGCTGAGCTGAGTCTTTGAGCCCTGTGTAGCAATGGGCCCATTCAAAGATGCAGGGGAAACTGGCAATGCATCAGCTTGTCAATACAAATTTCAGCTGGGCTTGGAAGCAAATAAGATGTGACAGGTCCTGATCTGTTCTTGCTTAAACATTCTCTTATCTTATCAGGGTTCTGAATCCCTGTGGTGTAAGTTCTACAGCAATCAACTAATCAGTTTCAAGAGTCACACAGTGTTATGTTCATTAAGTGATGATCCGGGGACTTTGCATTTGTCCAAGCATTTGGACTCTGAAGAGGAGAGGGACAGACATGTGATGTCGTGTTTTCCAATCCCTTTTCCCTGTTTTAGCCAGGAACAGGGGAATGTGGATTTGCAACAACCACTAATAAACCACCTACTTGACACTGTGACTGTTCCCTGAACTGAAAGGCAAACATAAAAAAGTGTTATTGACTTTGCTGCATAAAGGAAAGAGCAGCACTGATTTTTACTGGAGAAGCTGGTCATATGCCGATCGCTGAGGCAGAGCTATTAGGAGACAAGCATTTGTGTAAAATGAGTCATCCCCAGCTCTGCCTTTTTGTTTCTGGATGAAAAGAAAGGAGCCTACATAGAACAAACTGATTCGCAATTGAGTCTTACTCTGTGGAGACCTATGCAAGAAAACATGTGAGAAGGTAAAACTAGAGATGAAGCAACCTCCAGTGTAATAAAGGAAGCTAGAGCCAAACCTTTCTATTGCTACTACATTAACTACATAATGAGGTGGAAAAGAGCCAATATCAACCCCTATTCCCTTTGTAAACAGTGAGTTTCATTTAACAAGTGAAGCATATTAAAGCAGTACTTTATTTTTTAAATGAGAGAGAAAAAAAAAAAAAGGGTAAATGCAAGTTGTTTTCTTACTGGAAGACAAGATGACTTCTTGCAGTCTCGCCTATTTTTCTGGCAAACAGAACAGTCCAAAACAAGTGCAATTTCCAGGAGAGGAAGCTTAAATCTCTTGCAGTAAAACATTCCACTGCTGTTTTCAGCAGTTCTTTGAAACAACTGTTGTGGACGCCAAAAAAAGAGCCAGTGTGTTCCTGTGGGCTTAACACATCTGCAAGTTAAGTTTTCAAGTAAAGACTTGCAGATCATCTGTGGGTTTCTCTACCTATTTTATATTGGGCAGCAAGTGGAAACTCTCCTATCTCCTCACTTGACACCCCAGTTATCTACCAGGTACCATCATGGCTGGTGGCTCTCAGCTTTCCCTGCTCTCCTGAGGTCAGGAGAGGGTTACTTACTCATTTGTGTTTCCCATCACACGCAAGCTGGCTCGCTCTGCTACATCTGTTTGAGAATAATTAGTTGCAAGGGATAAACTGAAAGCTCTAATGCTAAAGTCTACCCTGAGCCATTAAAAGTTTCTTCAGTGGAGAATCAAGTATTCTCCCTGTTTCTGTGGTGACTAACACAGCATACACTTACCCATCTGTCTCCTGTCTCCAAGAGAAGCTGAGGTCAGCTTTCTCAGTGGGAAATTATCTGGATTGCTTTAAGTACACATCAGTGTTTTCAGAAACCTTTTTCCTTGGTCCATTTTCCTTCACAATAATGTCTATTTATTTCAATATTTAATCATTCCCTTCCTTTCCTGACAGACTAAAAAATCATTCCAAGTTTGACTCAGATCATTTCATTAGCATGGTACAAGCAGAGAGAAGACCTGTGAGGTTTGTGCTGGATCCTTGGCATGTAAGCCAAATCTAAGAGCAACATCAGCTCAGCTGGCAGGAGCCTCTTACCTCTCTCCAGGAAAAGAAATGAAGGAGACCCAGGTGGTGTAAACCTTTGTGTTAGACACTGCAGAAAGCAGATGGACCTCAAGCATACAATCTCCTTGCATGAATGACTTTGGGGTTTATTTCTAGCCTGTGGAGAGCAGTTAGCTACTTCAGCTGGTATGTCTCCCCAGAAGAGTTTTTTAAAAAATGGAAGAAAAGAATTTTTTAAAAAGGAACAAAACCCAGTAATATATTTCTGAAGGCTCCCTGGCTTCAGAAGCCTGAGGCTAACAGTGGAGTTGACAGAACTGTATACCAGTAAATAAATTATCATCTGAAAGCATATGCTTCCTTTTAATTCACAGAATGCTATACAGAGTTAAGCTCTGCACACAGTTGTGCTTCATCTGCATGGTTTCCTATAATAATTTATGGACTGTCTTTGACTTCACATTATGACTCTGACCCTCTGGGTGCTTAACTTTACACACCGGAGTTATTTTGTGGACGTTAATGTGACCATTCAGCAACAGAAGTAACTGCAAGCTGCTGCATCATCGAAGCTTCAGAAAGTTGACAGAATCTTCCCTCTTGCTATTGAAAACTAGTTTAAGCACTTAAAAAAAAATCTAGTTTAAAAAAATAAGGCTGGAAGCAACATAAAATATTATACTTCCTATCAAAACAGTAGTTGTCTTCTCTGGGAAGCTCCAAGAGAATATTTTACTTTTTATCCCTTATCCCAACAAATTATTAGTTTGCTGCCAATTAACATAAAGGTTGTTCAGTGTTCATTCACATAAGGAGATTACTGAAAAGTTTTTGAAGTGGTAGAACCTCATTCTTTTGGCAACTTATTTCAAATAACCACATGCATGGAAGAGCTTACATACATTTACATATATTTACTTAATTACACATCAATATGTATGCATACGTACACATATATGGACAGCATCTGCAAGTCTTCTCTTCCATTTCTAAGAGTCAATGACTAGGTCCAAGGCACAGTTGGGGCATGCAGAGACACAGCCCTTATCAGAATGTTTGGTGAAAATGTGCTACAGATCTGCTGTCTCCCATAGGTGTTCTTGCCCCTTGATTGTCAGGAGGCAGCTGGACTAGATTCTCCTAAATTGCATCTGCTAAACTGGTGGATTAAAGTTACCAGTTTACCAGTGGATTTAAGTTAGCAGTTATCTGAACACCAGCCTTAGGTGAGAACATCTACGCACCATACGCTGTGTTAATCTCCCGAACATTGCTTTTGTTTCTGGCATTCGGTCCCCTCAGCTGCTGCAAAGCCAGGATGTTTCTTTGACACATCAGCAGTGTTGTGATTGGTTTGAGCTTAAAATAGGCCCTGGGAATTTGTGGTATGAAATCATGAAAACTGCAAGTCTCTGAAGTGGGATCTTTTTGAATCAACATCTTTAATTGCTTATGTTTCTGTTCTGTTCTTTTCTGGCATTATTCCAAAGAAAATAGTGGATCAAGTTTGAAGTTATTTTCCTCTTCCTCATATGCTGATGAAGTATCCTGGGAGATTTATCTTAAAGGAGGCTGCCACACTGCAACTGAGTCCCAGCTTTGGGCAATACATGCATTTCACAGTCCCTATCCTATCAGGTGAGAATCTCTGGTATTGCCCAAATTGATGAAGACAATGACCGGAGGAAGGCCAAATCACAGGCATGAATGGAAGGGAAAGGAACAGAAGGAAAAGGACTGATCTGATTGCCTGTATTAAAAACATCAACAGCTAATAAATACCCTGGTCAAATACTGAGCTCAGATATACAAAGTCAGTTGTATAACCTTCATAACTCATGCTATAGCTCAGACTGCTTGAGCCTTATCTAATAAAATGGTTTTCATTTTATATCATTTTGTCAGGTTCTCTGGAAGATTGCAATAAGTTGATTTCTCAAAAAACTGGAACAGGTCCTCTGGGAATAAAACAGTCATAGTCCTATCTATTGAAACTTCAGAATGTGCACCTACTCCCTTGCATCTCCGCTAAACTAAAAAGCCTGGCTGTCTGCACCATTTGCTGAAGCCTTGGATCCCAAGTTACAGTCCAGAGAAAATTTTTACAGCCGAGTTGCATAATATCCTGACAAACTGTTTATAATGGAAGCACTGACAGATCCTTAACTGTATGGTTATAAGTTCTATTTTCCCTTCTTCTCATTTCTGTTCAAATACTAATATAAATGAATGGTTTGGGGGAAGAGGGTGATGCAACAAAATGGAATATCACTGTATGTTTCCTGGGGGGTTCATGAATACTTTTAATATCATAATAAAAATCAAAATAAAAAGAAGTTAATCCAAAGAAACTGTCTAATATTTCTGGATTTGTAATTTAAATATATATATAATTAAGCAAGAAACAAAACCATTCTAACAGGAATAATCTAAAGAGAAAACCAGAAGGGAGTGGTTTATATAGAGCATGACTTGCTAGGGAATTAATTTAGCATTACAGTATGTTTTCACATAAAAGACATTTCAAACCATAACAGCAGCTGCTCCTACGGTTCATTTATCAAATAAATTATGTCACCCATTGGGTTTTACAAAACATCTTTCCAAGTACTAACATCTTCCTCTCCCCCTCAGTCACTACATCTGAAGCCCAGGGAAGCCAGACTTTTTCAGCAGACTTGGAGGAGGATCCTCCAAGGACCTGGAGTTCAGATCCACTATGAGCACAGCGTGACCTCCATAGAAGGATAACTGAGACCTGGAGCAGGTCCAGCATGGTGGCTGAGGGGTTGGAGCTTTCTGAGCCCTTGCCACCTCATACCTTCCCTCCACAGTTCCTCATGCCTCCTCCCTTGACTCTCATCAAGCAAGCAAATCCATGTCTGCAAATCTGCCCTTCTCTCTCCACAGTCCCTTCTCTGCCATCATGTTGGCCCTTTCTATTTGGCACTCAACTCCCACATCCATCCTTTCCCCCTCAGGGCAGCCATAGCAGCCACAGTTTGGCTGTCATCTCCAGGACCTCATTGCTGTCTGCACCCTCTGCAACTGGGAGGCCAGCCAGCGTCGCTACAACATCACTGATACAAACACAACTCCCTCAACCTCACCAGAGTCGTATGTGAGTGGAAATTTTCCCGTTTTTGGCTCTGCCATGAAGACTTGCCAAGAAGCAAAGGGCTACAGAAGTATCTGCAGATACTTCCATGACTTTCCTGAGGATGTGGTTTGGTGATCACAGAGCCACCATGTAGGACACACCAGCCCTGGCCGCTGCCTCCTCCCTTCATACTGCTCAAAAGCCTTACTTCCATTCATGAGTTTGCCCCATATCTTAGCAAACTTGAGGTCTGTAAGACAGATTCTTGTCATTCCCCTTGATTTTAAGGGGAAGTTCTCAACTGCACACAAACACACGTGAACACATGCAGCACCTCCTCTCACCTTTCCTGGTGCACACATGGTCCCATCCAGCGGTGGCCCTTTCTTTGTTTTGCAGAAGTAGGGGTTCTCGGGGTGGCTACACCACAGCTGCTTGCAGGGATCAAATGTACGGAACTGAAACACAAGAAAAATCAGAGTGGATGACACTTTGAGAGAGCTCCCACTGGAAACTTCAATAGAAACTGCATCACGGTGGATTATTCCCCTTCCTATCTGTTATCACTGATCCCTGAGGAGCACCACAGTGTCTGCAGACTGAGCATATCCAAGTTTTCATGCAAAATCATCAGTGACTCTCAAATGAGATCCCACCTTCATTCAGTGGAATAAAGTCAGGCAAAAATAGCTTTATTCTAGTGACCAAAGGCAGAATGGGAAAGTGGGAAACCAGTTCTCCCAGAAAGTAAGATACTCACGGCCTTTTCTTACAGCTTCTCCAAACCTGCTGCTTCATTTGGCAAACAGGAAAAAAAACCTTAAGTACTCCTGGGAGAAGGAAACAAGCTGCTCAGGCTGTACCTCAGCTGTTGCAATCACCTTCTTAGGAGGATGGAAACAGATCCCTGATCCAATGAATAAACTGACATTTTAACTACAATGCAAGAGTTTGTACAGGAGAGGATGAGAACCACCCACCACACTATATACTAATATACCAGGATGTCTGGACATGCTTTTGGCTATCCTGAACAAGGAAAATAGAAAGCCTCCATCTCCCAGGCTCTGGAGAATGGCTGTAAGAAAAGACCCTCTTTGGCTGGGACATTGTTCCAAGGCAGCATCAGTGGGAATTTTGTTGAGACGCAATACTACAGCTGATGCTTTAAAGGTTCTCATCCACTATCTAGAGACACCACTTGGCACACATATTCCTGCAGATGGGAATAAAAGCAAAAATGTTGTGTCTTAGTAGCTGCCACGCCATCTGAAAACATCTCCTTCCATTTAATATTTTGTCCTACTTGAGGAGCTATAGGTGGGAAGCACAGCCCTGCTACAAAAGACTCTTCTTTCTGAAACCAGTCCATTGAGATATGAACTGATCTCACCCTGCTTTAAATTTAGACTTTGTTTTCATGGTACAAGAGAGCCAACCATGTTATCAAGAGTCCTTGCAAGTTTCTCTACTTGCTGTCACGCCGATTTTCTCATGCTAGGCATCAAAATGCATCACACTTTCCATAAAATTGGACCATAAAGGCATACTGCCCTGTGTTACAACTACAGGATGTGCCACCAGATCAATCTCCTTCACTCCCCGTGCTGGGAGTACTGTAGCAAAATAACTAGCTGCCAGCAATAGGAGACCCCATAATGCAGCAGGCTTGTTAGCTTGAAGTTTACAGCTATTTATGAGATTACAAAATAATTATTTCTGTAACTCTGGTTTAAAAAAATATAATAAAATACAGAGATAGTTAAATAATCATATTTGTCAACATTCAGTTGTTATTCCTTGCTTACAGTTAAGTGGGCACAACATCTTTTCTTGTGGGCTTCACTGCACTGTCCCTAGCAAGGGCATTTCAGAGACGCTTACACCACTCCTGGCTGAGAAATAGCAGAAGCCAAAGTTAAGTACTCACAGCAGTGCACATCATGTAGCCCAAACCAAAATCAAACCGGCACTGCTCATTCATGGAGTAGTGGATTCCCGGGAGCTGTGGAAGGGAAGGCCAGTCATGGTCGAAGGGATCATCACGCAGGCAATCATAGGAGCTGCAACAGGCAAAAATTACAGTAACACATGGGGCTGTGAGACCTGCAAAGTGTTTGTGGTTTCATTGCCTTTTTGTTCCAAACAAAACAGAGCCCACAATTTCTCAGGCACTGGCCGTGAAGAGCAGCTAATATTGCAGTTACACTGACATTAACTTTATCTGTTGTATCCACCTTTAATGGATTCTACATACATTTATTCTGAAGCCCTTCCATTGTAATTTCCATTTAGCTTGCAGGTAAATTCCTATCAGTCTACAGGCACACAAAACCAAGAAGAAAAGAAAATTTAATTAATTTTCCATTTGTGGAATTTCTTGCTGCTTACAAGTCTTTCAAGTCTTTCAGGTGAAGTTTTAGAAGCAGAGGCCAGGGTAAACCATCCAAGATTACCACTAAAGCTTGCACTTTTCCCGTGTCCTTGCTGAGAAGCAGCAGCTCATTTACAAGCATGTACTTTCCTGCTAGTATTAAACACTCAAGTTTGTTCCCTCTCTCTGTTTCTCCTGAGAGCTCGCAGCTCCATCCATAGTTTGAACACTTTCTTTTCTGTGTAATGAATACGGGAGCTTCTCCTCTCCTCCTAAGTGGTGAGGACAGACTCACAGCTAAGTTGTGTGGAGGACAGAGGACTGATGCTAATATCACAGATTGGTTAACACGGTAAAATTTTTGGTTAATTCACAAGACTGATGTGGTTGACAGTATCTCTGAAACATCTCCGAGTTATTTAACAGACTTGAGGACTCCATACACAAGTCTACTCTGGCAATTATTCAGGTTGCCTTAAAGATACCAATAGCTGAAAGCAGAATTTTGAGGTTAGATTTACTTCAAAGCAAATCATCATTCTGCTTTGTTATAAGATGCTTAAAAATTGCTGTATTTAAAAGAAGGGAAAGCAACCTTCTAGGCAAGATGATTTTTAGTTAATGGCTAAAGCTCTGAAGGATCTTATTAATTGAAACAATCACAATTCCCTCACAATATTTTTACTCCTTATTGCCATACCTAAGATATCTAAGATAATGAAAATATTGACAAAGAGACTGACTCATGTTTACTTCATGCATTTTGCTGCATTTTTTCCTAGTCGTTTTCATTTTTTGTGAGGTATCCCAGTGGTCTCCACAAGTTTTTCCATACAATTTGCACATAATGAAAAGGGAAGATTTTTTTTTCCTATAAGGAACAAAAACATGGTCATAAACACCAGAGCTTGTCAAGGAACTCTCAGCGCAGGACCAGCACCTGAAGTGTCAGGTGTTCCTGCACCTGGGCTGGAACAATCCTCACTATCAGTTCAGGCTGGGAGACGAGGTGCTGGTGAGAAGCTCTGTGGAAAAGGACTTGGGGGTGTTGGTGGATGAGAAGCTGGACATGAGCCAACAGTGTGCGCTTACAGCCCAGAGGGACAATTGCATTCTGGGCTGCATTAAGAGAAGTGTGGCCAGCAGACAGAGGGAGGTGATCCTGCCACTCTACTCTGCTCTGGTCAGACCTCACCTGGAGTAGTGTGTCCAGCTCTGGAGCCCTCAACACAGGAAAGACATAGACCTGGTGGAGAGGGTCCAGATGAGGGCCACAAAGATGATCAGAGGGCTGGAACACCTTTCCTATGAGGACAGGCTGAGGGAGTTGGGGTTGTTCAGCCTTGAGAAGAGAAGGCTCCGGGGAGACCTAACAGCGACCTTCCAGTACCTGAAGGGGGCCTACAAGAAGGCTGGAGAGGGGCTGTTTATGAGGTCCTGTAGTAAAAGGACAAGGGGTAATGGGTTTAAATTAGAGTAGAGTGGATTTAGACTGGACATCAGGAAGAAGTTCTTTACCATGAAGGTGGTAGTGCAGTGGAATAGGCTACCCAGGGAGGTGACTGAGGCCCCATCCCTGGAGATTTTTAAGCTGAGGCTGGACAAGGCTCTGAGTAGCCTGGTCTAGTTGAGGGTGTCCCTGCTCACTGCAGGGGGGCTGGACTAGATGACCTTCGAAGATCCCTTCCAGCCCTAGCCGTTCTATGATTCTATGATTCAAAGGGATCACAAGAGACATGGATGAAGCTGTGTAATCTTCAGAGGTCCCTTCCAACCCCTAACATCTGTGATTCTGTGATTTAGGTTACTTAAAGGAAAACAACTGAAGAATTAATTCTAGAACCATGCTCTTTCTATTAAAGTCAAGAAAAGCCCTGAGCACTTAAAAGGCAGAATTTCTACTTTAGGCAGCACCATCTTATTGCTGACAGGAATTACAAGCAACAAATGGCCTTTGAAGCCAAATTTGGTATCTAGATGATAAACAGCATGCTGCTGGGTAACACAGGCACTCCTCCAGTTACAGGTTATATCAGGGAGGGAAAAATGAGATTTATAATAGTGTCTTCTCATAACCCCTGAAAGGATAGCATATATACCATCACTGTCCAGAAAAAGAATAGATGTAAATTAAATGAGAACAATTTCATATGGACTGAAATCAAACTAATTGGGAACCTGCGTATTTGCAACTGATGGGAAAGCATCTTGTTCCCAATAGGATGGACGGGAAGATTCTTTGTTTTATTCAACCCCATTTAGCATAACTAACAAAAAGATAAAGCAAAAATGCTAGCTGTGGAATTGTTCTTGTTTCCTAACCAAAGGAGATAGGCTGTTTAACAGCTACTCACTGAAGATAGCGATTCAGCTCTTGCTGGCTGCAACGAGACCAGTGGAAGCGATGAAATGCAGCTTGCACAAGGGGGGCCATGATGCTCCCCAGACGGACTTCATCCCCACATCTGTTCCCTTGGCCGTCGTGCTCCATGCCTAAACTGCCCCGCACAGGAGAGAGCCAGCACAATTACATCGCAGGTGAACTCTGAGTACCCAAGTCCTTCCACATCCCAAATGTCACCAGTGGTTGATCCTTGTCCACATAAGCAAACTCATGAGAAATAAGACAGGGTGAGACTAAGGCTAAAGAGCTAGTCTATAGTAGGTCCCACATAGAAGCATTGACCCTTGAGACTACTTCCATGTGATTACCTTAATCCATTTCCAAAATAGACCAAAAATGCCTAATTTGGAATTGTGTGCACATCCACATTTGTGAATTACTATGGCTAAATTAATCCATTTCTGGATTAAGGATCTAGTCCACCCTTGAGGACTATTAACAGAAATTTATTCATACTCCAATTTAGAGCTATTCAGGAGTTTATCTAACCTTTAAAAATATCACACCTTAGCTTAATTTGAAGTAATTTGCAATTTTAGGCAAGTCCTTTGCATGGGAAAAAAAAAAAAAAAGAGATGCCACACTGAAAGCTAGTTTAGACTAGCTGCTACTATTGCCCAGTAGCAATCCCACATTGTTTAAACGTGAAACAGCCTGGAAAGTATTATAGAATTTCTCTTTGGCTTTATTGTAAGTATGTTTTCTTCTTTCCTTTCTTACTGTTTTGCCTTTTTTTTTTTCTTTTTTCTTTCTTTCTTTCTTATAAGCACTGCTTGACTAACATGGGTGATATCCGTCCATAATTTAAACCAAATTAACAGATTGGGACTGAATGTGATTTGAGGTGATTACAAACATTCTTCAGTGGTATCTCTTTTAAAGCTCCCCCCTTTACTCTTTTTAATCCTAATTCAAAAATTCTGGAATCAAATACCATCTGGGTATCAATCCTATGTCCCTGTCTAATTAAGATACATTTACAGTGATTTCAACAAACTCTGGCAATTTTTAATTTAAAGCCCTTAATAGTTCTGATACAACAAAGAGAAAAGGACCTGCAGGTTTTCTTAGGGAAAACAGAATAGATTGAAACTGTTCAGAAAGAGCCTTCTGGGAACTGTTGTTCTACAAAAGATAAAACGGGAAATCAGTGGGAGTTCTCTGCAAACAGAATATAAAATACTTTGGGAGAAACTAAATCTCTGACAACTGCTGCCTGGACATTGGTTCTAATCACATCAATAAGTAAAACGATTGCATTTTCATATGAAATATCTAGAACAGTTGTAACCTTATCCTTTACCAGCAGTAACATATACAGATGATGTGCTTATTTAACATGGATTGTTTCCAAGAATCATGTATTCCACTGACTCAATAAATTAATATTTCATAATTCTAAGTCCTTTACATTTCCACCAGGAGACTACTATACATCATTCAATCTACTCTCAAAGCAGCCCCGGAAGATACTTTGGTATTAGTTCCTTTTTCCACTTGAAAGTACCAAAATATAAAGCTTATTTAAGATCATAAAGAAAGCTTTGAGAGAACGAGACCTGAAGCCAAAGCTAATCCTTAATATTGTTTAACATAAACTGCATCTTTCCAATGTAATCAGTATTTGTCAGTGACAAAGACATTTTAAGGTGGAACATGGGATGTCCACAGTTCTACTCACACATGTCCAGTTTCGTGAGCTACCACAAATGCAGATGAAAAGCCATCTTCGTGGTTGAGAGTGCAGCTTCGAACAGGATGACACATTCCAGTGACTGGAGCATAGCCTGTGAGAAATACCCAGTGTTCCAGAAAATAAAAAGTATGGAAAGGCAATGTGGTAAAAAGCACTAGGACAAACATCTGTTTTCTGTTATGACACAAATACAGTAGAAGTGGTCCTATTAACACACCTCTGCCCACAAACATTTAATAATTTTCTCCCTCATCTATGAAACAGATGAAACCAGCCTGTTGAACAAATTAAAACTATATTCCTAACAAGAAAACTGTTGTCACCTCTAGGACCATCTTGCAATTGTCATCTCTAAGTGCATAAGGCAACAGGGGAAAAAGATGCCATGGGCTGCTGTGTTACAGCTCATGAGGAGCTCAGAACAGTTGCAGTCCTTGGGGAATGCATGAGCAAAACCTTTTGCTGGCGGCAGATCTGTCCAACCCAAAAGGAACAGGGCAGGTCTGAGATTTATCCCCTACAGTGAACCAAACCTCATCTTACAGGAGGCAGAGCCCTAAAAAAGGAAGAAGTGGACAGCAATTGGCACTGCTGCTCCAGACCTCTCTGTAGCAATATTTCTTGGCAATCCTGCTGGAACACGACAACAGCTTTGTAGACTTTTAAAAAACACAAAAACTATTCTTTAATCTTTGGGCATTTTCAGGACTGTCTGCATACAGATTCCACTTTTGTGGCTTCAACAAGTGCAAAGAAATGATCCAATAAATAATCCCACCAGTAAGAAAGGATAAAATAGTAAGCGAAGCAGTTACAACTGAAAACGGCCCTATGCAGAGCTCTTGAGGAAAGAAAACCTAACTAAGGAAAACCTAACTAAGGTTTAGTTACCAAACCAAAGCTAAGCAAAAGATGCACAATCAATCTTTGCATGGCTAGCCTTGCCATGTGATAAACACAAATGCAAACCAAAAACCTGATATACCCCTTACCTTGCATGCCCGATGGACCGAAGTCCTGCCTTGTGAGAAAGATAGCATGGTCATGATACTCTGCATGCCCAGTGTCAGGCTTCTGTTGCAAGTATGCCCAGCGACACACATTCTCCAGACTTTGTGAAGGGTTCCCAATCTCTATCAGACTCATAGACTGCACGCATGCAAGAAAAAAGAGAAATCAATCAATAGTTATTTCTTAAAAGCTTGAGACATTTTTTTCCCAACTTGTTTATGCACTTGACTAAACATCCCATTTCCATTAAAAGTGTGTTCTTAATAATGAGACAATTATACTTCACAAATAACTTTGATGGATTGAGAAAGTAAGAAAACAGCTTAAGTTCTTGGTTAGATTAAATGGGATTTCTGCATTTAATGAGGTCTAAAATATAGCAAAAAAAAATCTACAAAAGAACAAACATAAAGATATGAATATTTTTAACAATAAAACTGATACTGTGTGTTGTTGTTTCTATGACACACTGGCACCAACTTGCACCATGACTTCCAGTCTAGATATACCGTTTCTGATAGAGCTTGTGTCCCTGTTGGAACTGCAGCTGCTCCTGGTCAGTGGACACTAACCCAGCGTGTGGAAGGGTGATGCCTGACAGCCAAAGGAAGCAAACGGCAGCAAGAGTGGATGACCAGCACACAGCCCTGGTTCATCAGCTGTTTTTATCATGAAACTGAGCTGTTAAGGATGTTATATCAGACCTTTGAACACTTTTGAATGCTCTCTAAGTGTAAAAACTAAATGCATTTTTGTAAACTGTACTTGAATCATTCCTTTCAGAAAGGGACTTTCCCAATGACTGTCTTTTAAAGTGCATTTTTTGTCATCCCATTCCATATCTGAAGACCGTTGTGGAGGTAGCACACCTAACTCCCCTCTCTGGTACACCATTCTCCTATAAACCGCACGTTACATGGGGGCTGCACCGACACAGCTTAGCTGACTCAAATGAGCTATGTGTTAGGTGCAGTGCAAAGAACAATTCCCTTGAACAGGCAAGAGAAAGGTATTTTAAAACCCATCTGCTACATTTGCCTTTTTACAAAATAGTACTTTCTTAAAGTTTCCCAGATAATTCTACTTAATACTGTACATTCATTGTTAAGGCTTAAAAAAGCTTATTGTATGTGGGATGCTATAGAATGTATGACTAATTGACCAATCCCAGACCTTCCAGGATTTGTAAGAAGTACATATGTGAACCCTGGCTTTTCATTTGCAAAAATTATATTACCATGACAACACTGTAATCATAACAAAACCCACTACAATTTAGATGCTATACTGTACTGTAAGCATTTGTCATTCCAAAATACTTAATGTAGAGCAAAACCTAGCCAAGGCCAAAAATACAAGAAAAGTAATACAGTTCATGTTGACATACAAATGCATTTGACGTGTCCTCTAATTGAGTGCATGATGGAGTACACAGGGTATTGACTACATGAAAAAGAAAATCCTCAAAGGGTTGTGAAATAACAACTGGGACCGATAAAAGTCTGAGGTCTAATTTTGGCAAAACTGGGATATTACGATTCTGCAAATGTTCAGAAAAACAAATTAATAAACCAAATAGAGGCACAGTTTGGATTCTGATACCACTGTGGAACTAAAAAGTTGTAATTTAATCCCACACTGGATCATACTGCTTCCAGACATAATTCATTGGAAATAGAACTCATAACTGTATTTAAATAGTGGGACAGTTGTGGTGCCTTACTGCATCTTTGTATAGTTGTAAGGACAAACTTAAACTTTGAGTGACTACTACAGGGTAAAATCCTGCTCCTCAAGCAAAAATCCTATTCTGTTAAAGAAGGTTTGCCCATTGTTGAGGTCTTTAATAACATCCATCAATGGTAAAACAAAAACAAACAAGCAAACAAACAATAAACCTTTATCATCTCCACAGTATCATTTCTTCAAAGATTAAAAGGAAAAAATAAAAAATAAAAAAAATTTTAAAATTATATATATATATAGCAATCCCTTCAAGTAATTCAGTGAGAAATCTTACTGCAAGATTCCAAAAAGCAGAGTTCTGTAAAAGGAAGTTGAGAAATCCTTTGCTAATAGTTCTTTCTCTCTTAGTGATGGCCTCCTGTACGTTCTGCCTAATGAAAATCATCACATCTTGCAAGATGCATCAATCAGAAAACAAACAAAAAAATACAGACTGTTAACAAGTGCTTGGAGGGGATTTGAATATTTGCAAAGAAATCTCTGCATGATCAGCAAACAGACATAGCATATGAAAAAGTCTTTAATTTCCAAATAACCACTGTTTTATACTTTTCATATGTCACCTCCTCTCTGCCCACTAAACTGAAACCACAGAAGCAAAAGACTATTCTCTGAATGAACTAACATAGCAGCTTGCAGCACTTTTCTGATGAATGTTGAGGCTTCCAGAGACCAGAACAGTCTGTCACAGTGTGCCCAGCAGCTCCCGCAGTTTGGGCACTGCACTGGCATGAGTCGACAGCTATTTTCACTGTATACTTGAGTCCACACCGAGAGCAAAACCACTGACTCAGTTCAAAAGCATCTCAATGCTTATTTATCAAAACAGTGGTTTTAGAGTTTTGCCTTCAAGCAAATGAAAGGAGGATCAGCTGGTTAATGGGGACTAGGGTGGAGTTTTCTGTGTCCAAAACAGTGGGGAAAATCCCTTTGGCAAAAGAGGGGAAACTGAGAGCACACAAGTCTACAAAACATGTTTCAGCTGATGGCCTGAATTCTTTGCCAAGGACACAACTTTAACATAAAAAATGTGGCACATGTAAAATTGAGCCTTACTGCTCTTTAAGTTGGGAAATAAGGCATCCAGTAGGAAGTCAATTATTTTAAGTGTCCATGTGCTATACATATAAACAGCAAGTAGAGATTCTGTGTCAGTGAGGAGGACTTCCAAAGCGCAAGAGGAAAAACCCAGTCTGCCTGCTGAGCATTCAAAGTCCACTGAGCACTCAAATCATCTGGCCACTAATGCCTTGTCTTTCTTCACTGGAATGTATCAGCCTAAAAAAGAGAAACCTACTTGATTCCTAGCAAATTTTCACCTGGATTCCCACTTTCTGCAATTTGTCAAAGACTTCCAAATCAGAAAGGCTCCAACAGTACTAACAGTCACTACATGGCCAGGAAACCACCATTCTGGGGTCTAAGTCAACCTCACTGTGCTAGGCAATTGCATTGGTTCAGAACAAAGAAGCACGTAAGCCACAGTCCTCTCCTGATAGTAGGCAATGGGATGCCCAGGGAAGGGTATTAGAGGACTGCCAAGTATAGCACTGTATTTTTCCTTCAAATAACCTCCAAGCCTCCAGTGATCTTTGAATCCTGAGCCAGACATGTTTATATTGCATTTTTATTCACTTTTCCAGCCGTCTTGCCTTTACAGATAAATGCTGCTGTCCTGCAAGAAAGGAGTTTAGGAAATCATGGGACCAGGCACAGTTTGTTACTAGACAGGGCAGATGCAATATTTTTTTGAAGGATGCTGTCCAAAAATTTACTTTTGTAGAGATATCAGATAACACTAGATAATACTTTCTGTAGGAAGTCAATGGGGACCTTTCATCATAGTCAGAAAAGCCCACCCCTAAATGGACAAAGTAAAAGAAGAAAGAGGAAAAAAGATTAACTGTGTACAGTAATAAGGACTGTAAGTAAACGTAAAATCCTTCTCTGTCAGACTGCAAACAGAGAAAATTGGGGGGCTAGGAGGCTGCATTTGAAGAGGTGTAGGTGTTACCATCAGCCAGCAAAGGGCCAACACTGCCAGGAACATGCAGGTCCTGCAGCTGGCTGGGCTCTCAGACCTGGCTAGGAAGGACCTCTTTCCAAACAGGATGGCAGGCCTGTAGAGAGCATTACTCAGCTGATCAGCAGGAGAACTGCCAATGGAAAGAGAAACTTTCCTTCTCACAGCAAGAAAAGTCTGTGGCTATTTCAGAGAACTGCTGATGGAAACAGATGGAGATGTTCGTCAAGAAGTGGAAAAGCCTCAGCTGGGAGAACATCCCCCATGCAAGGAGACACTGCAGAGGCTTACGAGGACAGTGTGCCCTAGAGAACTATCCGAGATCCTTGCTCTGGGAAACTCAACATCGACTAACACCTTCCATTTTCCTTCTTTTTTGATTCTGCCTTAATTTCTTCTCTACTTTCCTTCTTAATTAGAAGCAGCAGAAAAGAAAAAAAAAAAAAAAAAAAAAGGAAGGCAACTGAGTTGCAACTACCATTCATATAGAGGCAAAGCAGGGCAGTAAGAAATGGTCGGAAGTCATTACCACATAGATCTAGAGGCCTTCAAGCCTCCTTTGCTATATGTCTTGTCTTTTGGGAAGTTATCAGTGTGATGTTCAGTTCTCTGTTACAAAGATACTGAAGAACAAGTATTTTGTGAAGATGCCCTGGAGGTCCTTCAAATATTTGTAGAGATTGTTTGGAAAGGAAGAAATATCTTTTATTTTCTTTAAAAAATTTCAAATACAAAGTTATCTTGGAAGAAAACTGCAAATTTAGTCTATATTCTACCCAAACTTTTCAAGAACCTTCACACTGCCAGTACATGTGAAAGACACACTGATATCACACATAGAATGGCAGCTTTCCTTAACCAACTGTTTTATTTATCTACCTTTCGGCATAACTGGGCATAACTTTGCAATGGTGTTGATGAGCAGGTACTTGAGGATAAGAACCTAAGAAATTTAGGCTGCTCAGAAGCTTGCCGGGAAAGGACCTTCCTTAATTCATCCATTAGGTGGTGCTCCAAGAGTACCAATGGAGAAGGCTTTGCTGCTCTTCAGTAGCTCCAAAAGGAGCAGAAATGTGCTTAACTTGATGGGCTTCAAACTATGGTAGCAAAACCTGGACCAGAGCAGTGCACACATCTGGGAAACAATTTTAACATACAACTTTCCCCTTCTTGAACGTGTGAAGTCTCTGCAAAACACACTGTTTACACTGCTTCTACTTGGCAATTCTAATGTTCATTGTTTATTGCATTAGATCTTCTATATTCTCCTCTCAACTTGAACAAAACAAGCAAAAAACCAAATAAATACAATTATTGACTGTCCATGGTAACCAAACTAACAAAAATAGCTAAGGATTTGTAAAGCTTTCTTATGGCAGTAGTTATTTCAGTCTCTAATTCTGTATAAATCTAAGTAGATCAGGAATGAAAAGTACTGTTTATGCCATCAACCAGCTCTACACTTTTCAAGGTCCCAACAAAACACACCAGGAAATTGTAAGCTATAACTCTAATACCTAAATAAGGCAATTGAACAATTTACCCAGCTAAAAAACAAGAGGGACAAAATCTCCTCTCAACTTTATCCCCATCCTAAACATATGAAAACAGTGCAAAAATATGAACAGCAGCCAAAATGCTGTGTAATATGTACGTTCTGGCCTTGCAGCTCAGCTTGTGCAGAATGGGTTACTGGAAACAGCCAAAGGCTGGATGTCAAGAACTCCATCTTCAGACACATTTGTATAGCACACTGCAAGATCAGGGCTGGATTCCTGCTGATGCTTTCAGAGCTTCAGCATCTACCAGTGTCAGTGGAAAACTAAGATAGCATTGAGACTCACATCAGTGACCTTCTAATACAAGGAGAGGTTGGAGAAGAGAAGGCTCAAGGGGATCCTGTCAATGTAGATGAATACCTCTTGGGAGAGGAGTAAAGATGACTAAGCCAGAGTCTTCTCAGTGCTATCCAGAGAAAGGATGAGGCAATGGGTACAAACTGAAATGAGGAATTCCATTTAAATGCAAGAAAAAAAAACAACTGCAAGAGTGTTAGTGTAGCTTTATTTTAAGAGTGGTAAAACAATGGGAAAAGTTGCCCAGAGAGGTTGTTGAGTCTCTGTCTTTCGAGATGCTCAAAGGGGACCAGCTGGACAAGGTCGCAAGCAGCCTGCTCTAGATGACGTTGATTTGAGCAGGAGGGTTTGAACTAGATGATGCCCAGAGGTCCCTTCTGTGACCCTAATTTACAGCTAACAACCTCCTTGTATTGCCAGGCACAACTGCTCTCCAGAGTCATTGTGTCTTCCCAGGACAAGCAGAGATAAATGAAGTACTCATCCCTTTCACTTCAACAAGGTCAACAGCAAAATGGTACAGACAAACACCAAATTTAAAGGATGAACCTGGCTTGTCTTTCCATCTCAGCTGTGTCACCTATGCCGCCCTCTGGGAAGTGGAGAGAAGAACCTTACTCAGAGTGAACCACTGTTTTCCATCCTGGCTGAACTGAAAACACCTTCCCTGCTTGGATCAAGCTTAGACATGAAAAGGTCAGATGGCAGAGATAAAGAGAGCACCATTTTATGAAAAGATCAAAGGTAAAATCTTGTCCCAAATGAAGGCAGCGGGAGCTCTGCCAACATCTCAGACATACACAGTTGAAAAATCCTTCTCAGTTGAACAGTCCTGTCCTGTGAGATTGTAGGCATCCACCCCATGCTACCTTCTTCCTGAACTGTCACCTTAAAGCTACTTGTGTTCTCCTCCCTCCCCAATCTGCCTTGGTGGTCAAGTTCCTCCCTCTTTCAGTTTGACCAACTTAACAGATGGTCAGAGTATAACCACTTGTTCTGGGCCAATATTGGTTTATAGCTAAACACAGGTTTTCTCTCCCTGCTGGTTGCCATCCCAGGTGCATACAGATCAGACACAGCATCCCTCAGCATATCCCACTCTGTTCTAGTCTGAATACAGGTGACTCAGGCTGTGCATGTTGCTCCAAATGAGAATTCAGGGGTGTCCTGCACTGCCACGTCCACATTCCCAGGAAATAACCCTCACAAATCCTCAAGTGGATGCATTTACTGAAGCCCCTGCAGTTCCTGCAAAAGTCTTTTGTTAATAACTGTCTTAATTACACCTATCCAAGTTAACGTGTGCGCTTTTCTCTGCCGCCCTGCAAGGCCAGCTCATCTGCACACAAAGTCACCATTGTCGATGGACAGAGCGTGGGGCTGGAGCCAGGAATTTATGAGGTCTTATCCCCAGCCTGCCAGTGGCCTTCCGTGTGGCCTTGGAAAATAACACTTAAAGTCTTTGGTTTTTTTAGCTGTAAAAGGGGAATAATAATCTTTATTCATTCACCTCAAAGAGGTGATGAGAGGATTTTATGCAGTGCTTAGTATTTAAATGTTTCCAAACAAAATTTATAATAACCAGTCAGGGTTTTTCATTCTCGGCTCATTTTTTGCCACCTCCTCTGCACTTGGTGATAGTGGTTGCTTTCCTTATTCCCTTGAGTATTCTAGAGCTAGCTGAATTACAGAGTTGTTACAATCAAAACAGGTCTAAGTGGAATAATTTGCCCAAACATAGAATTTTATTCATCTCTAATGTATCTCCAGTTTCCAAAAGTTGGAAATCTTTCTACTACTAAGTCAAAAAGGCAGAAGTGAGCCAGCTCATCTTTTTCCCATTTGAAGAAAAATGCACCACATGTACCCTGTCTACTTATGTGCAGTATGACATCACATCAAAAAAGCCTGTGACTTTGGGAGGCAATGTAAAGAAAATGCAGAGATGCACAGTAGCTTCCAAAGCCATGGCAGATATGGAGCTGTCTTTGCGGGACACATTTCTCTATCCTATTGATGAAACTGGTGAATAACTGTGGAGCAGCCAGGCAGAGTCAAAGCCTTTACATCAGGCCCTCACTGTAGGCCAGATAGAGTTTGTTTGTTTCAAGTACTAAGAGAAAGTCGGGTGGCACAGAGGGTTGGTAGCTTCACCGTGTCTACCCCAGACACAGCACAGCCATACACTGTCCTCTCCTAGAACACACCACCCAGCCAGCATCCAAGCTGTGTGCTCCTTAGCCATACCCTCAGTCTAAGTCCTGAGGCGAGAACTTACACAAAGTGTTAATTCAGTAAAACCATGTCAGATCTTTTGAATTAGCCCCTGAAGTAATTTCAACATACTGTCACAAGGACCATCTTCCGTTTTTCCATCTTACCGGGTCAATTAATGCAGTTACTGAAATTGTTGAAACTTTTGAAGGTACAGTTGTCTGTGTTTGAAAATAAGAAGAAAAAAGTACACTTGAAGAAATGGAGTACCTTCAAGCAAGAATCACTGAAAAGCTGGTTGCTATGCAACTGAAGTATTGTCTATATTATTCTTATCAACAGATGATATATTGTATAAAATAATATAATTCTCTTTTAAAAAACCCACAAAAACCATAAATACAGTAGAAGGCTGTTTAGGAGTGTAGAATTGGCAGTAGCTTAGGGTGCTGTCATAAACCTGACATTGATTGTACATACTTCATCAACTACAGAATCATAATGTAATTATTATGATTATTTAAATGGCACCCTTGATAATATATATATAAATTGCCTACGATGAAGCAAATTAGTCTAAAGATATCAGCTACATGCTTTCAAAAGAAATGCTTACTCAAGACTGGGATAATATTTTCACATTGTGAAGCCAATGGTTCATTCATGCACTTGTACACCTGCCCTTCCTTCTATTATGTACCTTGAATACATAATCCTAAAAATTGTTGTGCTGGTGTGTGGGATAACAAAATATTGAAGACTTTGTTTCAGTTCCTCAGAACAGGTTTAGACAGTAAGAACTATGGACCTCTTCCCTATGCTTTTCCACAGCTAAATAATTCCTACAGTCTGAAGAGAAACTTCCTCACATTCTTCTCCCTGGTACTAGTCCTTTGATCAAGAGCTTTAAAAACATAAAAAACTGTATTGTTATACAGCCAAGGCATGAAGGCCCCTACAGCATCAGGTGGAGGAACTCTGAAATGATACCTTTGACATTCATTTTACCTTTTTTTCCAGAAGGCCATAAACGGCCTTTCATGTAAGTAAGAATCAGTTACAGAAACAAAAGAAAAAATTTCTTCATGGTTATTTAGGGCAAGCTTGTGATACTAGAATGATCCCATTTTATGTCCTGATGAAGCCAGCAGGGTAACTTAGGAACTAAACCACCATCCAATGCAGATTACAGATCTAGAATCCAGATGTAGACCATCCACAAGCAGATTACATAGTGCTACCTGCAACAGCTATTTTTTTTTACTTGGCAAAAAACCCACCAAAAAGTGAAGCTTTCCACACTTCACCCCACCCTTCTCTCTGAAGATTAATATAAAATTTTTAACTTTCAAATTATTAATGGACAGTGCTCTATTCTTCACAAGAAAATAAATATTCTTAAGGTGAAATGAGGTGTACCATAGCTATTGTCTGACATCAGAAAAATGGTAAAAGTTATCAGAGTTCAGACTGGTGCAGATCTAGAGAGCTGAACACGCATAACAATTACAAAATACTTGTGAAATACGGACAGCAACGAAGTGACTATCCCATGTGCTCCTTCTGCTGGCTTCTACCACTACTGCAATATCAGATTTTTATGAGATCATTAGTCAGTCTGCAATCCCTCCAATTGCTGTTATTACAGCAATCATAAGAATATTTATTTTGTAATTTAACGTTAACAACACACCCCATGAACTTCTGATCATAAATAAAATGGCAACTGTGACCTTTTTTGACTTTTACTTTAGGATGCACCTCTGATTAAGCTTTTCCAAAACACATAACTACATCATCATCTACATCACTGCAGGAAGAACAGAGATGGATCGATGTGTTTAGTTCTCAGATGGTGAAACTCCAACAGAAAAATTTATCCCAGATCCAGGTAACTGGTCTCCAGCAGAGTCCAGACTAAAACTCAGAGCTGCCTCATTTGCACCAGGGAGGAAAACTCTTAGCTGTTGTCAAGCAGACTAAATTGGTGAATATGAGCAGAGCTTCAGCACCACCACTGGCTCTTCACTGACACCATGTCAACAACTTTCATGAACATACACGCAGCTTTCCATAACCCATGTTTATCACGTGAACATCTACATACCAGTAACTCCAGTCAAAGAAAGGACTGTTAGATTTTAACACTCTGCTTTGAGCAGCTGAGCATGCTGCTATATTAAAGAGAACTGAAATCACATGTACTTAACCAAAGCATTTATCAACATACTTGAAATTACCTGTTCCTGTTTCCACAGAATTTGCTGTCAGTTTGGAAAAAAGGGACATGGGTACTGAATATTGAAGTATTAAAAAGTTCAATACTTACGAAAACCATTTAGCATTTCATTCCTCTTTACCTAAACTTTGCCTTTAGAGTAACCCCTCCCATAGAAACAGCAAGAGAATATACGGTATTCTTTGCTACAGATTTCATGTGCAGAGCTCTTGCCTTCTGCCCTCTACCCTACAGAACTCAAGCTTAACTTTAAGCACGTCTAGCCACTAATATTAAGCACAAGTTTAAATGAGTTCTTGAAATGAGGCTGTAACCTATAGCATCTTGCAGAACTGATCTTGTGTTTATTGTTACTTACATACAGTTCTACCACAAGACCTCATGCTTTCTTTAGAAACATTCTCTATTTCGTGGATTATTCCAAACAAATCTGAAAAGAAAGACTGACAGAGCTAAGCAGCAACTTAAAATGACACAGGGGAAAAAAAAAAAAAAAAACCAGAAGAAATTTAAATTATTTGAAATGTGATGTTGAAATGATAAACAAATATATAAAAAAGTTCTTTATATTCATAGACTTGTAAGGGCAATGTATGAATTTAAATACAAAACTGATGTGTGTCACCAGTAACTATATTGTTCATAAAAGAATGAAGTTCAGAGA
Source organism: Megaceryle torquata (assembly GCA_024611175.1). NCBI lineage: Eukaryota > Metazoa > Chordata > Aves > Coraciiformes > Cerylidae > Megaceryle > Megaceryle torquata. The sequence goes on from JANIJG010023118.1 coordinate 44,753, forward strand.
TGTTGACATCCTCCATTTGCATTAACCTTTACTTACCTTGCCATAGCTCAGCAGGATTATCCTCACCAAGACAACGTTAATGTGAGCACCCAGGGATTCATCATGATAAATTTCATTAACCTGCAAAAGAGTTCAGCACTTTAATCATGGTGCTGGGAAAAAGTAGCTATGAAAGCAGTGATACAGCTTTTATATGCTGTCATGAAGCCAAAGATCACTTTGTGATCATATATAAAATGGGGAAAATTCCACCAATGTGAGAGGGAATATTTTCTTTTCTAAACTCTGCTGAGGCCTTCCAACAGGCCATATTTCAGGAAATCATTTAAAATCAACACATCATCAGAGACTTCATATTAACAGGTATTTAAGTGCCAGCCTAAATGGATTTAATCATATCATGGTGCACCTACAAGATGCAGCTGATCTGATACTGTAGCTGAGAAGGAAGATTCCCAAGCTCCTCCCTACCTCATCCCAGCTGCGTGTGCTCTCTGGAGCCCAGAGCTCAGCAACACAAGCAAAATTCTGAGTAGCTGTAGGCTGGGAAAGATCATGCATGGGGAAGGGGATGAGCAAGCAGAGGGACCTCCCTCCTGAGAGCTATTTGCTGGATGAGTTCAGCTGCACCCTGTAACTCTTCCATCTGGGACCCATCACATCACACTCCTAGAAGAGGATATGCTTCCCTCAGAAAGCATGGTCAGCCACATGGGCTGGCTTATTGCGTGTCAGAAGTAATCAGTGTTAAACTTTGCAAGCAGAACAAAAGCCACAAAATGCCAGCAAATTAAATACTCTCTTTTTTATACTAGAGCTACATAACTAACATGCATACAGGGAAATCACCCTAGGAACAATGAAAAGAAAATTGTAAATATTTAGAGTAGAGAATGAAATGTGGATGTCTAAAGATTACTTAGGAAACAGTGCTACAAGCAAGCTTAGCAAATATTAACTGTTAAAAAGGCTTATTTATGTACTCAGTGATGAAGACTGCATGAGACTCAGCCAAATGGTAGGAGTTCAGCTTTACAAATTAGAAGAGGCAGATGAGATTCCCTGCAAGGCAAGTGTCTTTCCTAAAACCTCCTTCCCTTGGTAAAGGTTGCACCAACTGGACTGCTTTACTGGCTGGACCTAAATTTAATTTAGTCCTACAAAACAGATTCATTACTACAAGCTAATAAGTAACTTTCAGAAAACTTTTAATTAGAAACACAGTAAATAATGTCCTGTTTCTTGAATCAGCTCTAGCTTTAATGGCTCATTTTTTATCTCTGTAAAAATAATTAAGATTAAATACATCAGTGTAGGTTTTGCTAAGCAATTCCCACTGACATTTTAAAGTGAATTTTAATTCATTTTATCAGTATTTTTGGATATAAGAGCCTAATTTTATGCCTGGTGGAAGTCCATGTTTTCCAGAGACCTGAGCATCCTGCACTGACGTTAGGAGACAGCACTGCTGAGCCACAGCCCCAGGAGCAGACTCACACCCTGCATGGCATCTGCCCAGGCACCTGGGGAACATGCTGTGGGATGCCCAGGATCCAGCCTCGTTACCAGTTCATGAGCCAGTCCTGGGCTGGAAGATGGTGGGTAAGGAGCCTGTTGCTCTGACTGGCTTCAGGGGACTCTATTTTCATTGCAGTGTAGAAGTAGCTGATCTGTTCAGATCTGCCTTGTAAATAATACTTCCGGAAATTAGATCATGTATTTATAAGTCTAAATAATACTTAAGACTATATTCCTGCATTAAAAAAAAAAATAAATTACTTTGAGGACCATTATTGAACACAGATTATAAAGAGGTAAGACATAAACATGCATTTGCTTTACAAAACTTCCTTCAACCCTAGTGTGTTGTCAAGGGATGCACGGACATTAATATGCCTCAGTCTTTGTGTAGGGGGAAGAGAGCACGTGAATCAAGGATATGAGGCCGAAGTAAGATGTAAATTATCTATACATGAAATGAGTACTAGAAAAACTCCTGTGTATAGAGGACAGTAAACACAGCATATAAACAAGTATTTAATTAGTTCATAAAGCATAATCCAAATTGCTGCAAACCACACTCTTATTAACTTCCAAAATTTAACCTAAGCCTCTTTTAACAATAGTTGAGTAACAGAACAATTGTATTGCTGCTGATGCCAAAATGAAACTTGGCTTGAAAACATTGATGGAACAGAACTGAAACACTGTTTGACTGTTCATACAGATGACATCTAACAAACATACTGTGAATGTTTGTAACTGTGAATGAACAGAAAAGCACAAGTACTGTAAAAAGCTGCTTGGTCCTCTCGGGATACTGGATTTTCTACAAGACAGTGGGTCAATTCAAAGCTCTGGGTCTTGGTTTCATTAATAAGGATGAGTCCAACCCCTCAACACAGCAGCTGAATTGAACCCTCTGCACCTTTCTCTCGGCTAAACTGTGGCTCTACTAGTAGTGTCTCACTGCACACAGATAATACACTGAAACAGATGCTCTTTTTCAACATGGCCTAAATTGCACCTATTTATTTCAGGAAGTTATTAAAGATACAAGAGACAAGCAACTGAATGTTGTGTTCTCACAGGTTCACGAAAAGCTCACACACCCAAAGGGCCTCTACGATCCCTAGCTCAGGTTTGCCAAATTTCTACCTGTTATATCAACAGGAAGGCAGAATTAACCTAATGCAGTCCATTCTATAGGGCACAAAATGACCAATGAACCTGGGGAATCAGAAAGCTCCAGACTTACAGCACAACTGGAGAAATGTTTGTTTCAAAGCAGAGATAATCATGCAGTAGATACATGGGTTCAGATGTCTGTGTAATAAATACACACAGGTCTGAAAATGATGACATAGTACTTTAGAGCACTGAATCTCCATGTTATCAGCCCAAGAAAAATCAGAGTCGATCTCCTGTTGTTCTTTGATCAGCAAGTCTAAAATTAAGTTACTGCATAGGAAAATAAAGTACACAGAGATCATCCCAAAATCACAGCTCCTGGACTGAAGGCAGTGAATGCATTAAATCTTGTTGGATGCCCTGCGGTGATTCAGCATTTATAGAGGCTGATGAAGAAGGTGAATCTCAAGGAATTCAAAACATAGTGGAATACTGTAAAGAGACTTTCATCAAGCTATTATAGTTTGTGAACTATTTTGGGATAACTTTGGCTTATTTTTCTGGGATATTTCAATCAAAGCAAAACACACATTTCTATTTAAAGTTTCTGTTTAGAATTCAGGCTGGCACAGAAAGGTGCTATATAAGAAAAAGAAAGACTTCATTTATTTTCTTTCTTCTATTCCTCTCTGATTAGTTTATGATTCTTCTGCCCTGACTGAGTTTCAAGTCAGCACAGCAAGCACTTAGAATACATCAAAAAAAACCAACTAAAGACAATCTAGGCATCTCTGAGATGTACCCTGCTTTGAAAAAGCAGCACTGTGAAGTTTTATTATTGAGCAAAGTGGAACCCAGTCCCAAATGGGAATTTTGAAAACTGCTGTTAACACCAATAGCCTGCAGTTTTGCCAGTCTTGGTGCAGAGCAGGTTACCTACTGATAGAGCTGGCAGGACTTCTAGGGAAAATCAGGTGATTCCCTGAGTTTCTAATTAAACCAAGGCGCAACAGGAGAAAGAATAATCTGTGTATTTTGGCAAGCCATCGGCAAATGCATTCTTGCAGTCCAAAGGAGTTCCTGGCCTTACAAAGTTTGTTAGTATCTCCTAGGCAAAAGACTTCATCAGAATGTGGCTCCATCCCGCTGAACCATAAATGATCGCGGCTGAGCTCATCCCAAAGCGCATCCTCTGCAGCTGGGTAAGCATCACTTCCTCAGGCTCCCCAAGCACACATCCCTGACAGACATCTAATAGCTTCAGCTTCTGGCTATGATCAACCTCAAACAGATCTGACCCAGCTACAGCACCCATCAGAGGGTATATCTGACCATTCAGAAAGGGCACAATATAAGATGCAGTTTACGCATCTGGCTTTTCAGCCACCACAAACTCAATTAGACTGCTCTTTAATCACCCAGCATCCTTATGTAACTGATGTTGCAGAAACCACCGATGGCTACATGCTCTTGGGCTGAGCAGGGACCATGTGTGGACCCCTGCCAGAGCGATAGTGGAGGAGCTGGACAGCATCAGCACCTTCCCCACGGCATGGCAGATATCCTGGCAAGCCATTGTTTAAGCCCAGTCTGAGATGTAGCTCATTCATCAGACCATAATAATCTGCAGCAAAGCCTCGGTGCCTGGTGGGCATCCAGTGATTGTCTATTTCTGTAAGAAACAGCTGGTTTGAATTACAGAATAGGAACTAGAAATGTCATGGTGGATACTGAGCACAAACTTTTGTAATCTGACTCTACCAAAATTGTTGCCCTCTCACTTTATTTTTCTGCGTTTCCACTTCAAACACCACTATCCTCTTCAATTTTCATCACCTCCTTTATGCTTTTTAAGATCCCAAACTAACATTTCTAACATTCCCAAAGATTCATCTTAATTCCACAGGAATAACATTACACCAATTTCTTGGTTGGATAAACCACGGTCACATAGAAAGTGCAAAATCCAGGGCTCCCAGTCTCCCTTTCTATTCCTTACAAAGCATTTCCTCATTTCCTCTGAGAGGAACTCTCTTTTTCTGATATCTTTGTTGAGTGTCACAGGGAAAAAAGAATAATGAAAGCACACAACACACATGAAACTTAAAGGTCAAGCTGTAATCTCACATTTGGAAAACATCTATCATTCTGCTCAAAACCACAGGCAACAGGCAGTTTTAGAAGGGCTTGGCAATGTACATTGCAAAATGGAGATAAGAATCTGGATTTTGTACTCAAATATCCAAGTTCCAGTACTGATTTACCTTCCCTGGTGTGAGAGTCAGTAGATATTACCAAATCCAAGTTAGCTGCTTCTGATCAAAATGAAAAACATTCCCCAGAGCAGATGTGTTGGCAAGGCACTAGGTAGCTTTGTGTTATGGGTCTCTATCTCATCTTTGACTGTAACATTGGCTTTAGAAAGGTCATAGACTTTGCTTTCTGACTTCATGACTAATTTATTTTTCTCCATTCCTCCCTCGGGCTGTTGGAACTCCTCATTCTTGCCCACAAACCACTGCTCTGAGAAGTTTCTCTAAACACCGTAAGTTACCTTTGCACCAAAAGACTTAGTACTTTTTCTGTATTACTGTCTCAAGTACACTTTAATAAAATCAACTATAGCATCATGAAATAATTAACCAGATTCATTTATTATATTACTGCAAGGAATAGGGGTGTGGTGTCAATGCAACAAATATGGTGACCTCTTCAAATCCAAGTGGTTTGGTTAAGAAACCACCCAAAATGTGAAAGCTGATACTAATTATCCATGCTCCACCACACAAACCACACTGTCACAACTGAAAAGTCCCTGACTGCAACCTTTATGGCTCAAGTTTATGTACATATGGTAAGGAAAAATCTCTATCTTAACAGGAACTACCCTCTACTTCAACAATGCATGATGTTCTGTGCTATGTCCAACAGGGCAGCAAGACACATTCCAGTTCATAATACTGAGCAATGCCCACCTAATTGACATTGGAACTAATGCCCCTGTGAAAATGACTAAGATCTGCAAGATTTCAGAGTCAATATTTCCTACAGGACCTCTTGCATGCCCAGTCACAAGTACAACTTCAAAATAATCTCAAGGCCTTGTCAGTAACTGTTCTTCTCACTAGTCACAGCTACTGGTATGTAATGAACAGACTAAACGTGGAGTTCACTCACATACACATATTTAAATTTTCAAAGAAGCTGTAATTCAACTATCGACAGCTGAAGCCCCTCAGATGAAGAGCTGGACTTGCATTTGTTAGTTGAGGAACTTCTTAGAGTTAGTTCAGATCTGAAGTGTACATACTGAGATAAACTGACTTGAAATAATGAATATTGCTGCTTATAATTTTTTTTTTTTAATCCAGTCAATTCTATATCACTGATATAGCATTCCTGTCTGAAAAAAATGCTTTTTAGTTTAAAAAGTATGATTCTGAATACAGGGTGTACCATTATTTCAAAGTATTCAATCATCACTTTCTTTTTAACAGCTTGAATTAGACATGCTTTCAGGTTTTCATCCAACTGCCAGTTAGAAACCGATGGCATTTCTGCCCTTTCCTCTCATTAGGGACTTTCTGTTCTGTACCTGCAAATCTTCATCCCTCATCAGCAGAGATACGAGAGCAGAAATCTCATCTATAATAGTAGTATCATGTACATCCTATTAAAGAGGATGGATAACATATTCAGAAGTGCCTCAAGGCCACAATTTCAAAGATGTGTAGTGCTGAAAGATGCAGGTGAAAAACTCTGGGGACTTTCCAAAGCCCCCAGCTACAAATCCCAGTGATTTCGGTTATTTAAATGAAAAGTTGTCTAATGTATTTATCTGCAGGTGAAGTTTCACTTCTCTCCCTTAGTCTGGGAGAGACATAATCCCATGTGCTAATTTTTAACACTGATTATCACTGTTTTCAAAGGTAGGTAAATTAATAAATAGATAAATCTAGCCCAGCGTAAGGCATAGATACTACTTAGGATTTAGGGTCTACCTCCCTTTGAAATAATGGCAGTTAGGCAGCTATCTACTTTAAGGGGATGGGTTTTAGCACTGCAAACATTTTGGCCATATATCCATTACACAATGTCACAACTTTTATAATAAAGGAATGGAAAGAAAATTAAAGGCTTTTTCCCCTGAAAATTGTCCAAAAATAAATTATCATTGTAGACAAATTCTTCCCAAAAAATAATATAAGGCTGACAATTGCCAGCATTAGAAAATGAGGTCATTGATGAATTGAGGAGTACTGTGGAGGAAGTAAAACAAAGGACACAAGAAAAAGCTAAAGCAGGGGCCTTACTGGAAAAAAAAACCCCTACATTTTAAAGAGAGGCATGAAAGTTGAAGACTTGAAGTCAAGACAAATGGAGCCAATATATTCAAGTCCATTTGCAGTTGGGCTTATTTCTTGAGACTCTGCTATTTGGAATGGCCAAAATATTGTGAGACCTCATAGTCTACCTTTGCCTCTTTATAAAAAGTCTGTTTTGAAGATACCCATCCTGGGTGTGGCCCTAAACACAGGGTGCAGAGGATGAAATACTCGCCCTAATCAATATTGCAGGCCTGGCCAGATAAATAAACTGGTGAGTCTCAAGTCAGCTGCTCTTCCACAGCAGGCAGAAAAAGGCCTGCTTAATCCTGAAAACTATTTTAAAGACAGTTATGAAACAACCAGAGAATTTCAGCCCTGGGGCTGGCTACCACCAATACCAATTTCAGCTCAAGAACGCTCATTCAGCACCCTGCCCCTCCTCCCAAAGTGTCCTGCAGTGAAATCCTTTTGTTTCCCATGGAACAATTCTCCAGCACTGCTTCTAGCCTTGCACTATTCTCATGTTTCTAAACAGTTGCATGAGTAGATTAATCCCCTAGGATGTTTAGCTGCCGCCTTGCTGAAATTAAATCACCTTCCATGTTCTTGAGTAAACTACAGAGCTGCAAGATACCGCCCAAATATCTCTCCGCTGTTGCAATGCTCCTGCACGCTATAAAGTTAATTTGTGCAACGTGTGGGCTCACGCTTGGAAATGCAGAGTACAGGCTAATATCCTTCCCAGGAAAAAACACAGCATGATGTATGAGAGAAACTGGTGCAAGCAAGAGGCAGCTGAGGGTCTGTAAAGCAAAAACAATGGCATATTTTCCAAAGATGGACTGAATGTCCCGGTGGTGCTGTGCAAAGAAAAGAGAGGATATCAAGAGAAATCAGAGTTTTTGTATGAGGAAGTGACTGGAGGGTGAAAAGGGGGTGGCAAGAAGCCGATCTCAGTGCGGTTCAACAGCTGGCGCACAGTCAGGCAATACATGGCTGCAGCCCAAAGCGTTAAATGTCCTCTGGCGTTTATCACCGTTCGTTTGGGAGTGACTTCATTTCTAAACAGCTAGTCAAGATAGCCAGGACACCCAGCCCCTGTTTTTTCGCACTTTATGGCTTTTAGGTGTGGACTGTAACACATCACTGAAGCAGCACAAAACAGATTTACTGAGTAAGTCACTGCACTAGGCTTGAAAAACTATATTGTTTTGATAGGGTTGGTAGTAGGGTTCCATCCAAGATCTCTGGGAAAAGTTAATTAAGGATAACTGCTCATGCCATCACACACAGTGAAATCAAGCAAAGTGGGGAGAAGACCACATGCTAGGAGTTGCTTCTGGGAAAGTGATTTCATGCATCCAGGATCTTGGGCATAAGGAAGGATTCACCTGGGATTTATTTCACTTTTGGAATCACAGAATTTCAACTATTTGATCATCCTCTTATCTCCAGTAAACACTTCCACTATTATTTTATTTATTTATTATGCATTATTTGATTCTATGCATACTACTTTGTTACTGTAAGAAAGCTAATTGATTTTATGCTTAGTCCCTTGTTACTGTAGGAAATTAATTGATTACATCCATAAAACCAGCGGGGTACACACAGTCTGATGGCTATGGTAGGATGTCCCACCAGATTTAAAAAGACAGCTGGAACTTTTTGTACCTGTATCTCTTTTTTCAGCTACCCTTGGACCTACATTCTCATTGGAAACATACTGTCTACATGTGACCCCTGACAGATGAAGACCCCAAGACTTTTTATACTTTTTTTTTTTTTTCCAAAAAAACCCCAAACGACCCAACATTCTCATCAAGGAGGTAGAAGGGAGGACAATGGGGGATTCACTGTGTGAATTTCAGCACAGGAGACCAAAGCAATGGTCTTCACAGAAATACACCTTGCATCCATCTAGCAATGAGGGGAGGAACTGCCAGCTGGAGTTACACTGCCAAGGGGAAGAAGTTCTGCCTTGTGATACCCTTTGACATGATATGGATCCCCAGCTTTGCCTGTTATCTGCAGTAAGAAACCACTCTGCAGTAAGAAACCACTCTTGCCTCTCTATACTGGAGCAACATTTGGGACGGCTGGAAATCCATCACCCATCCCTCTGCTAAAATACAGATCCTAAAAAACCAGCTGAATTTTGAAGAAGCAAAGAACTGATGACTGACAAAGACTATTCCTCCTTGAGAGGTCTTGTGGATCTCAAGCAGTTCCTCATATTTTGACACATGGCAAGGGACATAATCTCAGTCCCCAAAAGACATGTTTCTACCTTACATCTCTCGACAGAACAACTACTGCCTCTGCCAAGAGCTGCTACAGCCCTGTGGGAACAGTTACACAGGCTGCACTTTGAAAACCACTTGTCGAGACAGCATACTTAGGAGTTGTTATTTCTTAGAATTTGTGTGTTGGATGGTTTGCTAAAATTAGGAAAAAGTATATTCCAGAGACAGATCATTTAGGGCTTCTTTAACATTACTATATATTTTAATTTTTAAAAATAGATTTAAGTGACATGATAAGTAAAGAGTCCTGTTTAATCTATTTCAGCCTGTTTGCCACATTCCTGGTCTGGTCTGTTTGGCTTGTTAATTTAGAGATACATAAAACCATCTGTTTCACTGAAGACTTTGTTTTAAGCCTCAGAGGAAACAAGCCACACAAATAAATGAAATTCACTATGCCAGTTCTGTTAGAATATATGTATTTACAGCCATCAGGGCAAACACGAAGTACCCTATAATTCTAATGTTAGTGCAGGTTTTTACCTATTTACAATACTGTTATAAAAAGTGTAACTGAATTTATATCACACAAGGGATTTTCTTAAATTGTACTCCACTTCTCATTTAAAGTGAAAAGCAGTGACATTCTACATATTAAAATAATGTCATAGGGAAAAAAAACCCAAAACAAACAAACAAACAAAAAAAACCCAAAAAACCAAACCCACACACAAGAAAAGAAATAAATCTTCATCATTAAAAAAATGTACCTTGGAAAAAAATATCCCAGGCAAATGTACCTAATAGCCTGGATTTCAGTCTGTATATCTGCCTCTATGTTTTGTAATGCCAAGAAGTCACCTACAGACACTCATTCTCTTGATGTGACTGTAGACTTAAGCAATCATACTCTTTGTCAAAACCAGAGCAGACCTACAATTTTTCTACTCAACATTTCACTAAGAACACACATTCACTGAATCTAGAGATTTTACAGAAGTGTGTTTTATTGAGAAGAGACTCCTGTTCTGGATGAGAAAGCGAGGGCAGACAGTCATCCTCAAATGAGTTGCCTATGAAGGGGGCTACCACTCACTTCCATTTTTTGGCCAGAGGAATAAACCATATTTTGATAGATAATAGCAATGATTTTTCAAAACTTGATCGTTTTCACACAAGAGTCCTTGCTTACTGTCTGGGGTACTAGAAGGCTGCTACAATGATATTTAGAAAGAAAAAACAGTTCTTTCAAGTATAATAATATCTAGTATCTCCTTTCATTGCTACTACACTATATAGAGTCTGTTGCATAGACTATGGCTCTGAAGATTAAATATTTAACTGAGGAAATCTAAAGATGTCAGCCATTGAGTAAATACTAAATCAATTTAAGATTTATTTAATTAAGTTCAGTAATATACCACATAACATTTTACTGCAGGGTGAACAAGGAGTAGGTAGGTGGCCTGGGACCTAAACTGGTTGTTGAGGAATCAAAGATTTTAACTGAGTAGTTTTAAAAATGTATAAGCCAATTGAAACTTCGAATAGAACCTTATTTGAAGGCAGTTATCCAAAGCATGTTTTTCAGCAGGAAGCTTAGGCTAAGGGAATGTACAGCTAAAATGTAGTGATTTCAAAGAACCTGAGCTGCTGATCCTATGCCCTCATCCACCAAGGCACATAAGCAGGACTTTGAACATTTTAAGGGTCCCACAGTCAGCTTCTTCCTTGGCCCTTTTTTCTTCTTTTCCTTCTTCCTTTTAGGCTTTTCTGAAAGTGGCCTGGATTTTCCTCCTAGAGTTATTTTATCTCCTGACATGAGAAAAATCTTATTCAAATGGCTAAACCAACCTAAATTCACTGTCCTTTCAACGCCTTCCCACAGTGCAGTTAGCAGGGTTGTACTCACAATATTCATCAGGGTCAGCAGGTACTTCTGAACATGTTCTTTCCCATGGAATTGAACAACTGAGTCATCAACCCCCAGAAGGACTTCAATGTTGTAATCATCCTCCGCTGCATGCCTTCTATAGCGCTGCTTCGATCTATGCACCCAGTCTTCAACAAAGCTCAATGTGCTGTCGAGACTATCCAAATTAGTGAGGTTAGCTGCTGAAATCAAACAGACAAACAACTTATCAGCCAAGGGTGATTCAGGCTCAGGTCTCAGCTAAGCTCTTGAAGTAGCAGCATTTGTTATGTTATGTGTGTTTTAAAACAGCATTAGTTTCACTTAATGTCAATTATAATTACCTAAATGAGAGAAATCTGACCCAAAGGATTTTTACTTTGCGAAGTAAAAGCAATTCTTTCTTCAAAGTAATATTGTGTAATAAATACAAGGCCAAAAGGAGACCAAGTCATACCAATGTCTTGATGAGAAGAATGGAGCTGTTTGCAGTAAAATGTTTCTCAAAAGTGCTCGTAACAAAGGTCTTGTCCTACCAAGGATATCCTCCATCTCAGAACAATGAAAGTAGACAGCATATTTCAATACTGGTCCTACTGCCCACAGAATCCTAGTTCAAAGCACTGCACTTCACGTTATAGGCTTTTTATATCCAGGCAGGTAGGAACAAACCAGTTAGTCCCACTTGAACATATTAACTCCTTTCCCAGATACAAACACGCAATCAACAGTAGCAACATGGATCTTCTTTACTGTTACAGCTCAAGAGCATATTTTAGATGTGAAATTTATTTATAGCTACATTCAAAAATTTTTAAACAGCTTTTCATCCTTCATTCCCAATTTTCCATGTCAACAATGCCCAACTTTATTACTAACAATTTCTAACAGTCTCTATGATATGAAAAGCACAATCTCTGACAGGATGGGACACAGTTAATGCGGTATCTACCTACTAAAAATTAACATGAAATTATGGAATTTTGATATTTCACCCAATAGAATAACAATGATTAGCATTAATATCATTACTATCATTTGCATTACAAGAGCCCTGGAAGCCCCACCAAGAACCTCTTGATTTCAGAGAATGTCAAGACTTGCTCAAGAGAGGCAAAGAAAGGCAATGAGAGTGCTGTGGGTTGATTAAAGTGTCCCAGTGCTTAGCTCACAGAAATATAATAGGAAGCAAAGAGAGGAAGCTAAAGCCATCACCTTCAAAGCAGAAATAAGAAACAATTCTTGGAAATTGTACAAAAGTGGATTCTCCATCTTAATTTATTGAAGTTTTCACATCAAAAATGGCTGCTTGGGATAGGATGAATGAATCACCACATCATTCTGCTCATTACATGAATATCTGTGCTCTTGCCTTAAGCCTTGGGCTGCCATTTCAGCAGGTCCTGGGCAATGTGCAGCCTAAGCAGAGACACCCCCCACCCCTCCACCCCCCCCCAGCTCCCCCCAGTGGTGACAACAATGCACCAACCTCTACAGCCTCAGGCATCCGGGAGGGACAAAACCCCATCCCATCCTCCCCAGCCCCCACTGCAGCATCCATTACTGCTTCAGTCTGTGTCTTGTGAGTGCAATGCCCAAGGTGGTAAGATGCTTCTCTCTGAGCCTCCTGGAGGAGATCTCCAGACAAAGGACAGTCCATGAAAGACATTTGCCTGGGCAGCTTTTTACTGTTTCTTCACTAAGTTCCAAGGACATGCTTGTCAAGAGACCCAAAGCTGCAGATCACCGCACTGCACTGGAAGAGCTCCCCTGGCTCACCAGACAGGCAGGAGGCCCCATGCTATGGTCCTATATTCCCATGGAGTCACAACATCCTTCTCCTGGGAGGGCAGCGTTTATTGTGGATAATAAGCACAACCACCATGTTCTCACTGCCAGCCACAAGGCTCCCAGCAGCTTCTGCTCCTGAGGCTGCAAGTTTTTAAAATTAGTCTGGTCAGAATCCATGATTCAGCATGAAAATTCATTCTTCACACAGAGCCCAGCTGTCACTCCCAGGTTGACTGTGAATGGGGAATGGGTCTGGCCTTGCAGCGACAGAGACAGCTCCTTATGTGGGCTCAAAACCTGCCAAGCAGACAGCTCCAGCCTCACTTACGGTTTGCTCCACTGGGAAAGCTTCAGTTAGCACCTTCTTGCTAGCACCCAGAAGTAATTAGCTATTGCAGAAGTCTCAGGGGGGTTGCTATGGGACCGTGGGGCAGCCATACATTTATGATCTATAAGGGAAATCACAGTTACCATAAAAATTTACAGTAAATCTTAAAAGCTATCTAGCAAAGTACAACTAGGCTGGCAGGAGCTGCAGATCATGTCCTTTCTCTGCTGCACACCAAAACCCACAGTAATTGGCAGCAAGGCCAAAGCTATCAGAGCTGCTACTGCAGAACAGTGGTGCTGGGCAGGGGGGAGAGCTAAGCCCTGCAGCTGCAGACAGGCAGCTCTGCTGGCTGGGGATGCTGGTGTTATGGTAGATGGTTGGCTGTCAAGGTATCTACAGATTTTCTGCTTTCATTTCTTTCCCTTATGTGTCAAAGTCAAACTAACCCCTAGTGCAGTATCTTTATTCCTGCTGTGAGTAAATCAGGCAGAGACAAAATGCGATCCTACCATCCTGGCAGTGGAAACTGCCTGTCCTCCCTCTCTGCTCCTCACTTCATCACTGTCACACTACAGCCCTCACAGTCCTGCTGACTCCTGAGAAAAGTTATCAGGCAGTTCCCTGGGAGTCATTTTGCTGCCAGTAGGTGCCAATCAACTACTTCAAATTTCACTTGGAGCATAAAAATTCCCCACACCTACATTTACCTTCACTCCTTGAGTGTTACCTCCTCAAGACAACATCCCCAGCGGGCACTGGCACCTCTGAGGCACCAACATGCTTCCCAGGAGAGAGCAAGCCGCACCAGCTCCAGCTGGCACTGGAAACATTCCAAAAACAGCAGCACTGCTCAAAACATTTACAACAGTAGCTGCAAGACTTTTGATTCGTATTCCAATTTGCCACCAAGAGTCTTTTTTCAGGAGCCGCTCCAGGGACAGCCAGGGATACCTCCACACATGGCCTGACCACACATGGCATGGACTCCTCCCTCTGGGACTGCTCTACCTCTCAGGCTCTTTGATGATGAAGTGTTGGATTTATTGGCCCATGCTGTATTATATCCACATTGTATTTGCTCTCAAATGAAAGTTACATCCAAATCAAATTAATACCCAGATCTTCCTGCAGAGGAAGTGAAATAAAGTTGCATCTACGGTAAATGAGAAATCTGTCATGAAACTCTGCTTAGTTAACATCAGCAACTTCATTCTATCATTGGACTGCTAACAATATGCTAGAAAAGCTCAAGAGTAAAACTCGAGGAACTAAATAAAACACCAAACTCCTCCTTCACTTTTTCCATGTTACTTTCCTCTGATCACCCCTGAACTTCGCACAATAGCATCCCAAAAGTCATCTCAAACTGCGCTGTGTTTTACTAAATCATCCCAAGACCTCTCCATCAGATGTTAATTTTCAGCAACTTTTGCCAAATCAGTGCATCAGCCACTAGTTACTGGTGCCAGCTTTGTTCTCCATCTCCCAAGAGCAGACACTTGGCACTTGCAGGAGCTAACAATAGCCTGTGTTGAAACCATCTTCTTGCTTCCACGAGGAAAAATTCACACTTGTGAAAATTAACCACTGAGAAACAAGGCTGTATTTTTCTCTTGTGCTCATGATGTACAATAGAGAAAAAGGATATCAGCACTGTAACAGTTCACCCCAAAATCCCTCAAAACTCTTCATTTTTCTAAAGCCAGCTAAAAACCCATTGATATTTTTGTGATTTTCTCCTAACACTACAGACTATCTTCCCATGAATGAATAAGAAATACTCAGTTTATTGGTAGAAGGGAAAGCTGTGCTTCTGGCTTAAGCAGGAAGCTCCTGCTTCTGACACAGCCCTTCCCCATGGTGCTGAGAGATACAGAAGGCAGTTGAGAGCTGGGCAGCAAAACTGCCAAGAGAAAAGCGCATGCACAATCCTGCTTGATGCTGCAGCCTGGGACTTTTTTTGTGTCCTCCATTTTTACTGGCAGTTAATACAAGCAAGCAACCCTAACTGCTCCTGGGAAGCAAAGTCCCAGTCATTTGCTGAATCAAGAGCCAATGTCCCCAGCTGTGGCAGTCCCAATAATGCATTAATATGCAGGTGCAAATTGCTTACAGCAATATATGTCATATGAGATCCCTCTCGTCTGCTCCCATGTCCTGAGCAATATGCAATATCCCAATCTTTACCTCAACTGTTCCACTTTTCAAACTGGTATTTTACTTCTTGTATCTGAACTCTACCCGAGCTTCCACACTAGAGGTCTGAACACCCAGAACCATGGCAGCATCATGCAACCTGGCTAGGATCTCAACCTCTACGACAGGGAAAGTTCACAGTGCCATAAACATCAGTTTCGCCCTTGCAGGTCTTCAGAAGAATTCTTCAACTCTAATAGTTTGGCATTCTAACAATACCTTATTTTCTGGGAATTTTTGCCTTGTTCATTAATCTTTGATATGTGCCCTATGGAAATGTAATTACATGACATCTTCTGCCTTACACATTGTGGCAGGCAAAACTCAAACAGATGCTGTGAGTTACTGAAGCGTGAACACACTGCCTGCCATGAGATCACCTCTCCCTATGTTTTCTGTCCCTCCCTTTAGGACATCCACCAAAAGCACAGTTGCTGGCTTGTGATCTTGTTTTGTTTTTTTTTTCATTATCCCTTTCAAATAGATTTAGGGAAATAAGGCTGCACCTACGCTTCTTAAAAAGTCCCTTATGAAGCCACTGCACTTTAATAGTACCAGCTTTAGGGTTACCCAGTCTCACAGCAGCAATATTGTCCTAATAAAGTAGTTTCTAATTTTCCACGTCTTCTCTCTGGCAAGCCCTGAGCAGAGACCAGGATGGGCAGCTGGGAGACTGAACTGTGTGTCATGTTCACAGCCATCATCTGTGACTTGTCAGCAGAACAATTCACTGGAAGTTCTTTTCAAATATGAGTGTGTAGCATTCAGACTGGCCAGGCACCACTTCAAATGCAGCTTGTTTGCTTCTGTTGCAGACACTTCATCTGTCATGGCAGGAGCAGACAAACACCTGAGCAGACTGCTGAGCACCTTCTCTGCAGCCTCACAGGATCAGCACCTCCGATGTACTGGTTTGCTGCTGATCTCCATTCCTGGGAGGCATTCCTGAAGGGACTCCTGGCTTCCCATTCTTTCATGTGGCTTGCTGCAAACCACCAGCTTTTATGTTGTGGGATTTTGTTTGTTTTCTTTTCCTTTTTAATCCCAGTGACTCAGCTGGAACAACAGTGAATCCCAGCTGAAGCCTGCTCTGTTACAATGGCAAGCACATCTGCACGTGCGGCGCGGAGACAGCACAGCAGCACAGGGCACCCAGTGATGCACAGCAGCTGGTGACAATGCCACTCCAAGCCTGGAGTCCTTGCAGTCACAGCATAGGCACAAGGCCATACATCACTCGGTGCTGCAAATGCAGGAAGACTAGGCTGTGTGGCTGGAAAGTATAAGGAGGCAGGGTGGATTTGCTTTAGCTCTCAGCTTCCCACTGCTCAAGTACATCTGCAACCTCTGGAAAAGTACCAAACGCCCTCAACAGCTTGACAAAGAGCTGCTCTTTTGGGAATTGCATTTCAAATTGCAAGTCATCTTTCTGCAGTGCTCCCTGGCACCCCTATGCTGTAGGCTTCTGACGTCTCTCCTGTCCTCTGTGATCAACAGACTCCACAGTTAGCACCCAGTTAGCCAGTTCATGTATTCTACCAAAGTCCTCACTTGTCTTCCATGGCAAATTGAAGCCCAACCTGTGGAGGCTGGCAGCAACAATGAAGAGGCAACAAATTTTGCTTTTTAACCCTGGCAGTTTTTTCTTCTATTTTTATGTTCTTCAGTTGAAGGATTTGTTTTTCATCCCAGTCTCATACAATCATGATGTGTTTCATTCATTTGCTAATCAATAGTTTCTCTGATTTTTTAATTATTTATTTACCTTCTTTCTGCTGGCTTTACAGCCTTACTCACCTTTCTCTTCACTTTCCTTTCTGTTTTCTAAATGTCCTCTACCAGTCTTTCTTCTGCCCCTTAACCATCCTGCTCAGCTTCATTGGTCTTTCATAATTTATAAATCCCTTTTCTATACTACAGTCTGCATTTGGACCCTTCTGCTATAGATCATTCATAAGAAAACTAGGTAAACCCAGCACGATGAATTAAAATGGAAGAGAGCTCCTGTGAGGTAAAAGCAAATTGGAAATGGTCTAAACAAGAGAAGCAAATCACACACAGTGTACTGGGTACATGATACAAAGTTAGCCCTGTTTAAAAGGCATCCCCAGAAGGACACCACCTCAACACAGTTTTAACTCAGAGATCATTTTTCATGGGGTTCTGTTCATTTCTTGTATCACAGGTTAACACAGTAGCTGCTACCTGGTAAATCCTTAACCAAGAGCAATTACTGCAGCAGAACTCTCTTTGGGTGTGTGTTTAAATTCCTCCTCTTACACTTTTTTTATATAAACCAAAAGCAAGACCACACTAGTAGTCTAAAGACCAGGAATGCACCAGGCATCCTCTCTGAGCTTATGAATCCTCATCCTGCCCTTATCTGCAAAGAAGTAGAAATTTAGGATACAACTTCTGGGCTGCATGCCTTGCTAACCATATGATCTCATTATGAGCTGCCTGCCTCTTACATTTATAGTAATGCCATTTCTAGTCAAGTCACATTTTAACACAGAGCCTGCTCCACCTTTCATCTGTCCAGGGGAGGTTTGCCATGGTTATCAGGCTAAGCTAGGTTGTGGTCTCAAAAATAGGTCTCAGACTCCAGCTGCAAAAAAGGCAGCATATATGGCAGCTGAATTTCTACTGCTGGAATGATCTCACTGTGGCATGTGAAATCAGGAGGAGGTCAAAGTATTTAACAGCATGTCAAATACTGTTTATTTGGGCCTTTACAGAGCAATTCTTTTTAACTTCTTGAGGCAGAACAACTGTCCCATATTTGCAGAATGAACACACATTCTTGCAAACACACAGGCACAATTACTGTTCCCTTTCTTTCTTGTCACCTATGCAACAGCACAGTGACTTTGAAGCCTCAGGACATGCTTCAGTGCCTGCCTGAATCCAAGTTATAAAGAATAACGAAGCTGAAACTACTAAAGTGGCAAAATGCAGGAGAAGTTTCAAAATTGAGAAAATGAAAATATTGCCTTTTCCAAAGGATAAACCAATTAGTGCAGTGACAATGGCCAGATGGATGCTGTGGCAAACGGCCAGGTAAGAGGCACTAAGAATAGCCATGGCTAGATGTTGCCAAGGAGATATTTTCGGGCATATCACAACAAAGAGAAAAGGTATTACAATACTAAAAAGAAAAGTTGAAAAATAAATTGATCTCATCAGGGCCACAGTCACACAATGAATAACATAAAGATGAGAGATAATTGCACTGTTAAAAGATTAAGTGAAAGCCAGGTAATATTATACCCTGTGCTAAAATTTTATTTAACTTTCATATTACAACACGATGAGAAAAGGGAAATGAAAGGAATGGCAAACCAGCCAGGCAAACCAATCTGTGCAACCTGGTTGAAATGGAGCTGTTTGAGAACTGTATGTCATTTTTTTTCCAACAGTAAAACTTCTCTGTTGGAAAATCTTTAGCTATCAAACTTACTAATGCAAACAGAGGTTTCACAATTTAATACCAAATAAGAAATAATCAAGATGTTTTGAACTCATTGCTTAAAAGTAAGCTAAAAAGGGGCAAGAAAAGCTACTCTGTAGAAAATTAATCTATAGGCCAACTTGTAAGTTTCACTGATTTAATTAACTGCATCTGGGAAATGCTTGTCTTGCACATATTTTGGCAAGTCATTGTAAACTGGCCTCTACTGCAGAGTCTGTGACTTGCAAAACATGTTGCCCAATTTACCACATCCCACCCATTCTAGAGAGCCCACAGGTCTGTCCCTTGCAAGCCCTCCAGAGCATGTGTGTGCCTGTGCAAAGCAGGGTTTGTTTTACATTACTCACGGAGCGCTACACTGAGAGCTAAACACTCTCAATCTCATTTGCAGCTAATGCATAATTAATTAAACTGCAGAGTTCATCCACATCTCTTCGCAGGCACTGGGCGTAGAGCCACAGCTGCACAAAGCTGTACAAGCCCCAGATCCCACCTGACAATGTCCCAAAAAATTCTCACTTCCCATCAGGATCTGACCCACAGCTTACTGTCCCCAACCAGGCTTTAACAAAGTGTTTATGGGCTATTTGAGTCCAAGTCTGCCACCCAGATTCTCCAAAATTCAATCCATATTCAAAGCATGATTAAATTACAGCAAATTAGCACATTAAGTAAGTTGCCTGGATGACCCCTTGGCTTTGTAGGTGACATGTCTAACAATCCCACTTGCATTTCTAACAGAATGAAATGCCAAACCATGGTACAAGACCTGAATAACAACATGCTACAGCGGATGGCAGTTGTCTTTCCATAAGCCAATTATTCTGCAAGAAGGGGAAATTAAAGTTAATTACAATTCAATAAACACAATAAAAAACACACAGGTAAAAAGAAGAGTCAAATTTCTTGCCACGGCAAGGTGGGGGTGAGAAGAGGGAGAAAAGAAAGAAATACATAAAATAATTATACATCATTGGAAACACTACTGAAAAATAACTGCTGAAGCAAATACACATCTTTCCAATGCTTTTTAGCTATAACTACAGACCAACAAATCTTGGGTTTTGGTAATGTTTCAAACTGGAATTATTCCATCCTTTAAAAAGGGGAGCTCTTTTGTCAGGTATAAAGTCTCACAGAGTTGTAAATGATATAATTATATGTTTTCAATGTCAAGTATAACAAACATAGGATAAACATCATCAGTGTAAATAATGTATCATACACATGACCATGCAAACAGCTCCTGTTCTTCTATATAATCATAATGATCTTTTAATTACACAAAGCAAACAGTCTGCTCAGTTCACCTTGTAAAGAAAAGCATAGGAAGAAAGTTTGCCAAATTCTAAAGTGAAAAATATTGAACTTGAAATACCTTTAGGTTCAACCAACTTCTTGTACATCTCCAAGTGTTATGCCAGAAATCAGCAGTCAGTCAGGGAAAAAAAAAATGTTAATTTGACTTGCACAAGAATAAAACCTCATCTGGGTGGCGTGAGCAATGGCAATGGGATGTACGATGCCTTGGCTACTTACACCAGCAGGATTTGAACGAGAGGAAGAAGGAGTTATAATTTCACCTATGTTTTGAAAATATCCTTGTTGCTAAATCTGCTTGGACTTTCTGCAATAACAAAACCAGCTGCAACTGATTAGAGCCTGTAAGAAAGACAAAGCTCACTTGGAGGACACAGGAATTTCTTAAACTTCAAAATGACAGCACGAAACCCTGAAAGAGGGAACCAGTGTCTGCTCCAGTGAAAGCGCATGAGGTTTATTCCCAAGGCATTTCAAAATCAAGGCTGCTTTTGTCATTTGTACAGGAGCTCTGAATCGGTCAGGCCCTACAAAAGGCAAACTGCTAAATGTCGCCCTTCCTATTGAGCTGTGTGGGTGGGAGATGGAGTCCTGATGAAGATGACTGAAGACATGTTTCCGAAATGCAGCATTCTTCATAAACATGTACCAGGGATGGAGAGACGGGGGACGAAAGAGGGAGGAAATCAGCTGGATGGATGCATGAATACCAAAACTCTCTGGGGAGAAGTCAAATCAAGAGGCAACAGTGGGAACAACACAAATGCAATAGAGGAAAGTGAGAAGGAACGATGGCTGATCTTCCTGCTGCAGCTCCCAAGAGCTCAAAGCCAGGGCTGGCTCTCAGGCCTCACTCCCCAGCCCTGAGAGCTGCAGCCTCAGAGCTTCAGGGAGTACAGGGATAAGCACCAAGGTTGGCAAGGCAATCCATCTCCCCAGCACAGGCGGACAGGGCTTTAATAGCTCTTTTTCAAGATAAATTTAGCGTTAATATTTGTGGGCTTTAGAGGGATTAGAGGCAGGTCAACATGCAGTTATTTAGTTTTCTGGCAGGTCCAGAAAATTTTTTTAATTCCTTTTGGGTCAAATGAACTTGAATACTGAAAATTTTTTACAGAATAAAACCCCCAAATAATTTCAGTTCATCTGAAGTCACGTTTTACTCGTTTGATATGAAATCAATCACTTCAAGTCTCAATTCAGAGACATTTTAAAAAATATGTTATTTCAAGGGTAAGAAGGGAATAGTTTGTTTCAAACCTACTGCCATGAAATCCTTCAGCATTTTTAGGGTTTACTTGTGTGAAGCTCAGCAAAAACTCAGTATCTTTTATCACCAATAAAAAATTTTACCCAACTCACCTGCAAGTGCCAGGCCAAAGTAAGAGCTTCCATTTACCTCCTTCCACCACCTATTCCTTTCCCCCAAAGGAATGATCATAATTTCAGGACCTCTGTCTTTTTGTCAAGTTATTCGTGTATTATTGATAAGCAGGCTGTACTCAGAGCTGTCTGACTTGCCCTTCAGATTGGCTCGCAGCCTAATCAAACTGAGGTCATTTGTCTACAAAATGAGATGTAGCTGGTAGGATGCAATGCTCCTTGGCAGGCAATTGAGAACTCTCCCACAGGGACAAATCAGACCCACCACACCTCAAAATAAAAGCCTTTTAAGAATTATGTAGCGAAGTATTTATCTCCTGAATTAAAGACAGTATCATCTTTGCCTGTGTAAATAAAGCTTAAAGTGGTCAGAAATGGCAACTGCATTCAGTATGTAGAGTGTTATAAAATTGCTTTAGCATTAGTGACTACTCTGCTCTTACTCCAGAGAATGAAATCAGACTTCGGAAAGTGAATGCACAATATCCAGTAAGAATGGCTGGGAAGCCTTTTTCACACACACATGAACATACACACACACACACCCCCCCAACTGCTAAAATGAAAGAACTCAGTATTTTAACAAGGTTTAAAGGTGGTTGGAGGGTTGGTGGCAAGCTCCCTTGTTATCGAGTCAATGGCTGTTAGAGAACCAGTAGAAGCTGTAAAACCAGCCATTTGTTCCAAAGCTTCAAGTAGTTTCTGCCTCCTGAACTGGAACAGTGTATAAAGACTGTTTAACCTCTAATCTGTTGCTTTTGCATAGTAAACTGAAAATGACACTGCCAGCGCCAAAAAAAGTCCTTTTAATTTGCCTTACAATGCAGTTGCTGGAGTAATCAAGAAGTTAACTGAGAGCTCTGCTGACAGAAGTAGTAAAGGCTAACAGTAATTAACACATTCTGTCTAAAACTGATAAAAATGGAGTCACTCAAGATCTGAGTTTCTGCAGTGGGTTCCAGGTTTTATCCAAGTAGTGGACTTGGATTAGTTGAATTCTGTTATCTGTTTCTATCTAGTTAAGGTGGAAATCTTACTGCTTCTAGTTTACTTGATTCTAAAAATGCCTGTAATCAGTTAAACAATGGCCATAGGAAGAAACTGCACAAAAATCTTCTACAAATCATCACCTGTAACACCATAGTTTGTTTCATTTTAGGAACCTAGAGGTTAAAAGTTGGCCACGAGTATATCCATCTTTTAGTTTACAAAACTAAACAGAAAAGCTAAACACCAACTGAACTTACTTTAAAGAAATAAAGTGACATCTTGTAGTGTGGGGGAAGCAAGGCTGGAGGGAAAAGTAATATCTTTCGGTAGCTGAAGGCGGCACACTTTGGGTGTCGGTGTCTGTTTGACAGATTATTAAACCCTAAGAGCATAGCTTCCTACCTGTCTTCTCAGCAACATGAGTACCATAAATACTGTCTCCTTCAGTCCACCTATAGTATTTGTTCACACAGATCAGAGACCCTAAATCAGTGCTGAAAAGTAATGGCTTTGAAAGACAGACAAACCATCATTTACTTGTCCAACAACATCAGTGCTATTCAATTATACAACAAGAAAAAGATATAAAAGTACCATAGTCAATAAAGACTTTGCTTGGCTTTGGAAGCCTCCAGGAGCTCCCAACCATTACTTTGGACTTATAGGACTCTGGAAGGACTTCACCTTGCCAAAGGATGGGAATCTGTAGGAGTCTGACACAATCAGGTAGCATGAAGGAGATCCTCAACCCTCCAGCACAAGAAATTGGGGTTTTTTTTCAGACTGTCTAAATTTAAGCCATTATCTAATTCTTGACCCAAAAGGTCATTTGAATGGGAAACTGTTATCCAAGTCTTTAGTAACATTTCTCAGCCTTGCTAAAAATCAGGAAATACTGATTTTGAGCAGCCTGGAAAAACACTCACAACAATAATAAAAAATAAATTTAAAAAAAAAATCAAATCACAATATGGAAAGAAGGCAAGCTCAGCAGTTAGCAAAGGGGAAAAACCTTTTCAAGGTGAAACCACAAAGCAGGAGTGTCAAACTGTGGTATGAAGTTGGTGCAGTAACCATTACACATGGCATGAGATTCAGCTACCTCTTCTGACTGATCTCCAGCTTGTGGGCTCCGCACTGGAATTTTTATGTTCAGACAGCTAAAAATTTTTAGACAATTCAATTAAAATTATGTTTCAAAAACCCCAAAACCTCATCCAGAAAGCCAAGCAATGCTCTGGGGGACAAAACAGAACATCAGTATTTGGGCCACCTGAAATACAGGGAAAGTCAGCAAAGAACAAAATTTCTGAAGCATTAACCTGCCAGGATTATTTCTTAATGTCACAAATTTCAGGACCATTTGAAGTCTCACAACAGAGAATGATTGAACTTCCTTGTGAAAAGTTTTTTTAAAAAATCCTATAGAATACAGCATGTGGTCTTGCAGATATGTCCTGAGTTTACCCAAGAAGACTGATGCTTGTTGCAAAAACCTTCTGTTGTCATTAGTCAAGGCAAAGAGAGGATTAAAAAAAAAAAAAAAAGTACTTTCTCATCTGTCTGCAAATGCAGCTCCTCTCTCTTTGTTTCCCAGTCCTCTAAGCCTGGATCTAGCTCAATCCAGATGCTACCTACAGTATCTACCTCATCAAGGCTAAAAACATGCCTGGTGGCCTGTGAGCCATATCCTGACCCACTGGTATCAGCAGTTTAATTACTACAGAGCTGTGTTTCCACCTTTGACTTGTGATTCAGGATTACCTGCAGAAAACCAACACCCTTCCCCAAAGACAAGTCATGGCAAAACCCCAACAGATAACCACCTGGGCAAGGAAAAGGTTCATGCCAAAACAACGTGTGTGAGGAGAAAGAAGTGTTGTTTGGGTTTGAGAAGACGAGTTGCTCTCTTTGGCAGATACACATAGAATATGATGATGGAGCCAAGAGGGCTTTGGGAAGAGACATTTTGATGTCTCAACTTTCAAGTGCTAGACCACTGATGGAAATGCTGGTGAAGAACTGCAAGAAAAAAGAGGCGCTGATGGTACAAAAGTGTAGGGGTCAGAAAACACGTATTTGGGAGAACAGGGGACTGAATAGAGAGAAAGAACCAAGTGACAAAGAAGCAACACCCAGCTCCCAGATTCAGGGTTGCTGACCACTGGTGCTTTCATACTTTCCAGCCCTAGCAGCTTGTCTTTTGCAGGCTCTGGGTAAAGCACAGTAAAGCCAATTGAACATCTGCTAGGGATGAAAGTTTCCATTAAGAAACCTAAGCAGCCAGTGGATTGGTGTAGAGGCAGGAGCGCTGTTAAACCTCTGGCCCTAAAGCAGGTGCCCAGGGTTGCAGGCTCTAGCACTGGCTGAAGCCCCACTGCTGCTCTGAACAGTTGTGAGCACATCAGGACCACTGCTGCAAAGGGGCAGGACCATAGCTGGTGATGGAAGATTGATGAAAAATGCCATCCTCCACTTCCCGGCTCTTCCCCTTGGTGTCCTGGGAGGAAAGGCAAAGAGGCAGGGAAGAGCCAGGCAGTGAATAAGCTTGTTCTGTGGCAGCTAACACAGGGCTGCAACCAGTGCCTGCACTGTGCCCTGTGACACGTGGCTGCTGCTGAAGCTCACACCAGATCTGCTGAGACTGTCAGTTCTTCAGGGCAGGGAGTGTCCCTGACTCAGTGCTGGCACTGTGTTATCAAGGAGTTTCCAGTCCAGACTGGGTGTTAGTTATAAACACCATGTAAGCAACTGATGACAACAAGCCCTTTTTTCACCTGGAGCCAACTGCTTCCTCAAACTTCTGTAAATCTTGGCCTCCTAACATGAAGTTAACATGGATCCATAATTATGGTTGGAGTGTAAGAAGCAGACAAGCTGAATTAGGCTTCTGATTGCATGTCTAATTTATGTAGAACTGTAGCAATTACAGATACAAATCAAATAACTGTGCAGAAAATGGGTTTTATTAGCCATAACTAAAACTCAATAAAACTCAGTAGTTCATGGACATCTCTGCACTGAGTGTGCCTCTTTAGAACGTCAATTAGAAATGGGAGAAATGACCAGGATTTTCTATTTTCTAATCGGGGGGGGTGGAGGATAAACTGCCAGAGCACATGTCTGACTTTCTCAACAAAATGAACAGGAGCGCTAACCATCAATTTCAGAGCAGCATATTATTGTACAGACAGCAGTTTTATGCAGCTTTTAAACACCTTACTTATACTTAGTCCTTTATGCCTGATAGGGCTGAGTTAAGTTTCATTTAATAAAACCATATGCAAAATGTAATTCAGCTTCAGGAGAGGCCCAGTCTGACTGAGTTTAAACTCAAAGCTGAGGAACACCATGCTTAACTTCATAGCCCTTCTGAGATTTGGGATGTTGGGGCTTCTTAGCATCATGTCAACGGGGTCCAGGGCTGTGAAAAGCCTCTCTGGATGTTTCAAGACTGAAACTACTCAAATCTTCTGTCATTCAGATTCAGCATGAGTGCTGCTGTGTCTAAGGAGTCAGTGCTAACCTGTCCATTTATTTAAAAGCAATTAAAAAAAAAAAAATTCCCATTAAATCAAGGTTAATCCTCCTGCACAGTTCTCATACAATTCCCTGTTATGTGCGATTAAACCTACTCCATATATACATGGTACAAACATCTGGATGAAAAGTTCCCATATACCAACAGTGCACCCACACTGTCCATTTTCATCACTCCTTGGTTTGCAAAGGAGAGGGGATTTTCCTGGCTGGCTGCTTCACACATATGAGAGTTAATTACTATGGATGCAACCAGGAGTGACTGCTGGTTCTCAGCATGGGAACCCCAGTGTGTTCCTGCAGCCACCTACACACAGCAGGTCAGAGCATACCACCAATTCACAGCATAGATACAAGCCAGGATTTCCAGCTACAGTAGAGGTAATTCCCACTATACATCACACATCCTTCTTTCCCTGCCCAGCTGCAGACAGAAGTTTAGGAAAGCTTTGTTCCTCTCCAACCTTCCGTGTACATCTCAGGCAGAGTGGATTTGCCTGTGTCCCTTTCCTAGGGTGTTCTGGCAGCTGCTGAGCAGGCCCAGACCGTGGACATCAGGATGAGACAGAAAAACCCAGTTTATTGAACAAGGCAGGCAGTAGACACCAGAAGGGGAGCAGGCAGCTTACCATGGTTAGCAGGCTCCCTTGTACATGTCTTTCACTGGTACTGTCTTCTCCCACTAATGCCCATGGATGCTCTCTGCTTCCTCAGCTGTCCTGCTTCAGAATGCATTACTTCCAGTACAGCACCTTCCCCAACACACACAGGAATACAGATGAGATTTAGCACATAAGACTAGCAGGATGATTGCAATGGCTGTGCTGCTTCCCAATGGGCCTGGACCTGCACATGGTGCCCTTCCTGACACTGCCCCGAGCTTCTCTGCCAGGCCACAGCATGGACACATTCTGGATGCAGAAACCTCCTTCAAAATTTAACTATACCACATCCACTGACTTCCCCTCATCTCTTGTGGCAGTTAGATCCTCAGACAACTCCAGCAAATTACTTAAGCATGACCTCCCTCACCTGAATGTCTGCCAGGTAGTCTTAATTAAACTGTGCATTCCCATATACACTCGACACAACACCCTGAGGAGAACTTTCCAAGATTTCCTCATTTTGTGTATTCCCTTGGATCATGTATCATTAAACAGCAATAATGATAAGGAAAATGAAAAAGACAAGAATAGTTTTGTATCTGCAGAAAGATAGCACACAAAAAATAAATAACTAGAAATCAGTTATCAGACTGGCCCCCCGCGCCTCTCCCCAAACAGAGACCTTGAGATGCTGAGCACCTCACTACAGCTACTGAAGTAAAAGATTTTCAAACATCACGGTGATGAACATGAAGTAAAATCCAAGAAGATGCACTCAGCATAGGTCTTACAAGGATAATCTAAGTTGCTAAAAGAGAAGGATCAGAAACATTGATTCTGCTTGTGGTTTAAATTATAGGAGCATTTATATGGAATCATTTCCAGCTTTCATAACGAAAAGACTCATATCAAAGGCATTATCAGTGGATAATTAATTTTTTATGTTACATTTCTAGATTCAGGTATTCCAGATTCCATAAAAAGCTCTTTTTAAAAAAAAAAAAATCCTCAGTGAGCCAACTCTCCTTGCCAAACTGGACCTCTCCTCTGAAATCAATGTCGCATCTACTGCCAGTCCAAGCAGGTGCAGAAGCATCCTGCAGCCACCAACTGCACCCAGCTCTGCAAAGGTTTGGGGACAGGCAGAGCTCAACACCAACTGCCTTGGCACCGAAACACTTTCTATTAGAGGTGAACTGCTCTGGGAATGGCGATTTTCTAACACTGGGAACAGTCAAAGGAGAGAGACTCAACCAGACACTCCAAACCCCCATGTGAAAGCCACATTCATGAGGCTGTAGCACAACAGCAGCAGCATCAGTGGTTCCAGGAGCCTGCCACAGAGCATATAACATCCAAAGAAGGTGAGCAAGGTAATGTAAGACACAGGTTTATTAATCCTGTCAAAAATTAATTTAAGGAGATTTAGAATTTACACATCTCACACCTGATTTTAAAAGATACTTTAAGCCATTCTTTTGTTTCTAGATGTATTATGCAGCTGACCTGTTTCTGTTCATAATTAACACTCTGAGTTTTATTTTATCCCAGGATCAGGACACATACAGAAAAATGATCTGGGTTACATCTGGACTGATGCAAAAAAATTGTTACCTACATTCTGAGTACAAGACTCTGTTATTGCTGATGAGTGAGCAGGAAAGAAATCAACTTGATTTTGTGACCCAAGTTCAACTTTACATAGGTCAATGTTGAAAAAATGCTCTAACAGCACAATGAAATCTGGCAGCATTTCCACGGCAATGCATATGGAAGTCCACAATGTCATCTCTGCAAAGTGATTTATCAGAAGAGAAGTACACCCACAAATAAATCATGCCATCAAAAATTCCTCCACCACAACCTAGCCCAGGGAATGTCAGTCAAATAAAAGTGCAGTCAGTCACATCACAGCTATTTCACTCATGTAACGGGGGGGGGGGGGGGGGGGGGGAATTAATAAAAACTTTTTTTTTAAAAATTAAAAGAGGGGGAGGGGCAACGGCCGCAACCCCCGCCCCCCCCCCCCCCCCGGTCTCCCTC
>JANIJG010023118.1:73640-96701 GCA_024611175.1 Megaceryle torquata
GGGCAGGTGCCGGCGGCGCGGGTTGTCGCCGCGCCGAGGCGGGCGCGGGGGGCGGGGGGCGGGGGGGGGGGGGGGGGGGGGGGGGGGGGGGGGGGGGGGGGGGGGGGGGGGGGGGGGAATTAATTAAAACTATTGTTTTAATAATTCAAGAAACTACACACTCTTAAACCTGCTGCTGGTGGTCAGTTGGCTGAGGACACCAATGTGGAGCAGAGGGTTAAGAAGTTGGGGAAGGCGATGAGAGGCAAACGATGGAAAAATGGGAGGCGAGCTATATGTACAGCTTCCTTAAAATAGATTAAAAAATCAGGGGCTACTATTTTATGGAGCAATGGATCTCATAAGAGGATAGTTATAGTCATTCATGGTGGTCTCGAGAACAGAAAACTCCATATGAGAGAAATTAATTACACCACAGTAAATGCATGGGTACATCCATTGTGGATTTAGACCTTGTATGTGCAACTGGTGTGAAACCACAGACAAGGCTTGGTATGGTTTGTGGGCAGCACTTCCATTACATGAGCAGGATGCAGACTCACTGCAGCCAGAAGACCTATTGAGATCCTCTAGCTAGAAGACTTTTTTTTTTTTTTACATTGCACACACAGCATCTCTGTTAAAAATTAATGAAGACTCATGCACAGCTATCAATAAAGCTAGACAAAAGTGAATACAACGTGCAAGAGGTTTCTGTGCACCCAAGGAAGAGAGTCATTTTCAGTCTTCCAAACAGAGTACTACCCATGGTTCCTGTGCTAGAGTAGCATCCCCAAAAGTCATTGCATCACCAAATGCCATTGATCCCTGCCAGGTTATGCAAGGTCCAGAGCACGCTTCCTACAGAAACTTGCCAAAACAAAAGCCATTTTAGTACTTAACTTGAGATTTTGTTAAGATACCCTTAATCTGCTTTCTTAAAGTACATTTACAAAAGCATAGATGATCAATAACTTCACCATTAAATTGCATTACTTTGCATAAGTAATTTAGGACAATACATTAAGTAAATGAATGAATAATCCTTGAAATCTACATATAGTAGGAAAACAGCTTTAATAGCAAATCTCTGCTGAAAGGAAAACCAGCAATCCAGATGACTCCATCTACAAGGTAACTTCTAAAAACCAGAGAACAATCAGTTTTATACTGGAAGCAAGTGGAATAACTTGAAAAGACACTGGTGTAACAATTTATAACTATTATAATTTTTTTGACAACATAAATTTCCAATTTCAGCGGCCAGGGTAGGTGAAGCTTTAAGTACAAAGAACTCATTGATTCAATATGACTGTACAGTTTAATTCTGAAAAATCAATCATTGTGCATTTCCTCCAACACTTTCTTCTGTAGCATCCTCCTAAACAATTTATTATTATTGCTTATTGCTAAAATAGAAACAGTGATTCCACCACTCTTAGCTCTACTAAATTGTTATTTAATGCTGCATGGCTGCCCTCCTTATATAAAGGGACAGCTTAGCTTATTACGAAGAACATTATTATTAAACATTTCTCAGTTGTGTTTATAGTTGGTAGCTATTATTTTAAGAATTCTCTGTTTTCCTTGAATAGATTTCCCTTGCCCCACCTATGTTGTGTCAAGCTCTTGGAATCACCTCTAAGGGAAAGGGCCACTTTTGGCTTATGAAGAATACCCAGGCAAAAGCCAGAAGCTATAAACATGAATTTTTCATTATATTAATTGTCCTAGTTTAACTATGCAACACGACTCTTCAAGATACAGAATTTTAATTGTGTGTGAAATATTCAGTCTTTATAAGCCCCCTTCGTAACCTTTTTTATACTGGAGGGAGCTTCTGCCAACAAATACTGCCGCTTAGCTAACGTTCAACTTTCTTTGTAATTCACTTTCCTGACCTTTTATTTTGACATTTTCACCTCATATATTAATTTCTGCCTGCACTGAATACTGCAGCATTATAATTACTTACATATAAACCTTTCATCACATCTCTCTTTGGACTTTGTTAGAAGATGCTGTATATCAAATAACAGCAAATTTCCCATTAATCAGCTGGCCTTTCAGAAGACCAGGCTGCCAGCAGCCAGGAGATGATCACACCTAGAGCGCCTCTGCCACTGAGCATGGATCAGAGGAGCTTTCTGCTTTGAGAGAGTAACGTAGAGCACCCAAAAGAGAGAAAACATCCTTCCCAGACCTCCCACAGCACCTATGGATGTATCCTCATCCTTGCCCTCACCCAGCTTTAGGGTAGCAGTCAATTAAGGACAATGAGCACTCTCCCTGCACATCCCAGAAACCCCACTGTGCCAGCAAGCCTTCAGACAGGCTTGAGAGTCAGCTTTCTCATCCTGCTCTCTGCACTAATGGATATTATCGGTAATCTAAACCAGATTTTCCAGTGAGTTTGTTACCCGTATCAAGAAAAAAACCCCACAGCAATCATGCAGATTTTTTTTAATTTTTTTTTTTCTACAGCATATTCACAACTTCCATATTGTGAATGGGTAAGATGCAGTGACACACTGAAGGAGTTCCATTCAATGCATGTTTCTCTCCCCTGATTTCCACAAGGCATAATTCAGGTGATCAGCTCTAGTAAGGTGGGTCCACTGGACCTGACACCTCCCCAAACCAGCCCAGCAGCCCACCCACAGGTCTGCCCCAGTAAGGTGGCATACAGCAACCAGGGCTTTCTGCGTCCATGCATCAAACCACCGCATGAGAGTCTGTCCTGCCTCACCAGATGAGAGGAGACCTGTCCTGTTTGTAACAGCTCCTGGTTCAGCAGCTGGTCTTCATGGTATATCTGATTCTTCTGAAGAGAGATGAAAGTCTCTAAAATGGCCAGCTGATCGAAACACCCCCATGGTGACTTCCCTACACCAGTGTGGATTTCAGCCCTCCTCTACCTTGCTGGCTTCTCTTCCCACAGCACAACAGTGTTTAAAATCCTTCTAGGGACAAGCAGATGCTGGGATGACAACCCATAGCAAGCAAGAGACAAATTTAATTTCTCTAACTTCTTTCTAGTCCTGTTCCATAAGATACCATAGAAAGCATTTAAATTTTTTCCACAGCAGCTGCTTTCATAAAGTCTTGGATGAGATTGCTCTAAATACAATTCCAGACTTTTGGGGTTTTTAATCTTTTAGTTGCATTGAAGGAAGTGTAGGACCTTCACAGCTGTCACAAATTTTTGATACCTAGACAGAAGAGATTTTCAAATAACATGTGCAAGCAGCACAGATGTTCCTGCATTGTTCTTCCAGCTTCCATTCAGCCAAGGCCCTTAGTTATGTTATTTACCATGGAGACCAGCGAAAAACTAATCCAAATATGTGGGTGAATTGAAGTAACCTTGTCAATAGTTCTGAGAAGTGGGTATGTGCTCAGTGGAGTAAGAGAGAAAGAAAAACACACCAAAGCCATTTCAAACATCATACAGTGGGAGCTGCAGTCACATCATTTTCCACATGCATCAGTGGAAAATACCCACAATTCTCTTCTTAATCCTTTTATTTTAATAGCTAAAGATATAACTCAATTGTTTGCAGGCAGACACAGATGAGCGTTCTTCATGTAGATCTAAGTCATCATCTGGTATCCTGAACATTAAACAGATATTCTGAAGAGATACTTGACATACAGGATAAAATTGCACAAGACAGAAAAAGAAAGATGCTGCCATACATTAAATACATTTTCCAGAAAAGTATATAGGGACAACATCATAGAGAGGTTCATGGGTTGCTCAGTTCCCATAAGACATTTCATATTTCTCCTCTTTCTTCTTGTCCTGTCTCGCACACAGTTTAGTGCAAGTCCTTAAACATCTCCAGTCCAAAATTTACAAGCACATTTTCAAACCC
This sequence comes from Megaceryle torquata, assembly GCA_024611175.1. Classification (NCBI taxonomy): domain Eukaryota; kingdom Metazoa; phylum Chordata; class Aves; order Coraciiformes; family Cerylidae; genus Megaceryle; species Megaceryle torquata. Next base: position 77,498 of record JANIJG010023118.1, read on the forward strand.
TGATGCTAATAAGAGATTTTCCTACTAATTTAGGGAGCCACAGCTTCATCCTAATCTTTGCAAAATAACCAAAATGCAACTAAGAACATAAGCATTACTAAGCAGACATCATCTGTGCCAGAGATAATCTTGTTGCTGAAAGGACTGGGAGGTACTTATCCCATACTCTTGCTTTCCAAGACCACCAGAGTTTTGTTAGTATACTCAGAGATATCATTAGCTCCATCGACATGCTATTTTACTGGTCTCTAATTCAAAAGACAAGTCAGCTCAAAACTACAATCTTTGCTTCTACCCTGCTATGCAGAAGCAGAGAGCTCACAATCAACATCCCACTATTTTTTAAATACCATTTCAAATCACTCTGATCAGACTATTTCAAAGCTTGATTCCAGCTCACTGCAGAGCAATGCTCTTGTGGAACTCCTGGTAATGGGAAAAGAGCAAGCAACACAATGGCTATTTATCAGAGCACACTGTAGGAGAGAACTTTGTGCCCATAAAAGCACAGCTGGGCCCCTTGGGTCTGTCCAGACACCAGCACTGCTATTTAATCGCTGGAAGCTGGAGGAACATTCAGAATCCTGGAACACAAGTCAGTAAATTAAACAAGTGAAGCTTCTCTCTTCTTTAACCATTACAAGGAATTTTCAGCAAAATTCTGAGACCCAGGCAGTACGAATGCTTTATTCCTAGCACAGGGAATCAGTAAGAAACTTTCCCAGGCTTGGCAGAGGGCAAATGAACTTTCTGTGGTTTGGGGGTTTGCAGTGTGTTCGGTGTGTACCTGCACAGTCGAGGAGACATTTCAGAAGTCACAGCTGTGACTCCATGCATTAGGCTGAACCAAGTCTGGAACTCGAAGAGAGGCTCCAACCATCTTCATATGAAGGATATAGCATGTCATATCCAAAGCTACAGAACTTATTCTCTAAGAACAGCATCCTGCCCTGTGAATGAAGAAGCAAATCTCTTTTTTAACTTACAATTTTAAATTAATAAAAAAATTGGCCCTCCAAGGCCCTTGGCACCACATATCACACCAGATATTTGTTCTTTCTCACTAAACAGCTGAGCTGTTTTGTTCAACCTTCCCACTGGAAGAACTCACACCTTATGCCATTCTTCGTTATTCTGTTTAACAAATAAAAAGGGACATTTTCCTCTGTTATTCCTCAAAGACCAAAGTCTCCTCATAGCAGTAAAGCAAACACTTCTAATCATACTGACCTTCTTTATACAGCAGTTTGACACAGACTGATCAGCAGCACTACGGATATCATCACTGCTGTTACTGTCACAGGTAATTCCAAGACCAACCCACATCCTTAGGAAAGGCTGCATTCCCCTACATCATGGAAACTTCTGATGTAGTTGCACAGACAGGACACAGTGTACCACAAATTATATGCTGTCACCAGCCCAACACTTCATCACTGTCCAGGTCAAAGCCCTCACCATAATGGGACACCTTCAGCTACCTAGAAAGAAGGTGCTCAGCAGGATGCCAGGCTTTGCGGAACCATTCCCCTTCCACTGTTCATGTTGAGTATGTGTATTTTAATATACATACCCATTTTTGGCAATATATTATTACCAATCAAAAATTACTCTGATTCTTTTCTATCAGAGTTGGGAGCAACTGAAATCAGTTAAATTGGTGCTAGGGAAAATTAAGGTTAAACTTACCTGAAATGCAGAAAGAGGCTGTCTACGTGGCTAATGAGACACTGTTTAAAATGAGGAATATATCCTGTGCTATCCCAATCCCATACATTAAGTAAAAGTTGTCTCAGTAATAACATAAGCGTTTTGTTTGTTGTAGGAATGGCCTGCAGCTAAGTACAGTAACAGAGATTGTATTCTGCACCATGGGTAATGAGCCCTGGGAGAGGCACACACAGAGCCATCGCCATAAAGCAAAACTGTCTGCACAAAAGTTTGTTAATCTCTGCTATGAGACATTTCCATTAAAACATGTTTCATAAAGCCACAGGTTCGTTCTGCCAAAACCAGGCAGTTAGATGGACTTGTCAGCAAGCAGAGCTGTGAAGACCTCAATCTCTTTTAACAACCATTTCCACAAAACTTGCATTTACCCAAAGACCAACAGCAATTCCCGTTTTGCACCATTTCTCAAGACACATACACGAATATGCCCACAAATTTTTCTTTATTTTGCTATAGAAGCAGGGGATAAATTCTTCTAAGACATGGATATTCATGTATCAATTACAAAAAGCACTCCAAAAGAAACTGACTTTTATATTCATCATAATATTCAAAATACATTCTTAATACTGACTTTACAGTATGAGGTAGTATAAATCTAAGAGATTGAATTAAAATAAGAATAAACAAGACAGAAGAGAAGGCTAAAGCCATTTATTACAAACACAGAGAAGAAATATCACTACAACTTCTAGAAATGATAGGTTACTTTATTCCAACAGGTCCCAAAGGTCAGTCGATTTGAGGGACTTTGGAAAAAGGGAACACATTAAGTCTGAAGCTGAAAATCCACCGCAGAGAACGTCTAGACAGCAAGTCTTAAATCTCAGTCCTAAATCAACTGATCTGCAGCTCAGCCACCCCTGCCATGTCGTCATGCCGGGTGAGACAAGTCTCAGTGAGAAGTCCCCAAATACACAGCCTTGAAGATAAGCTCTGGGTGCTTGGGGCACTGCCCTGAGGGCAGGTGACAGCCCATCCTACCCCACAGCAGAGATGCTCTGTTGAAACTGTATAGTATCAGGGTTTTTAAGGAGTCAGTAATGTTCTGCCTCAGCTTCCAGGTGGATTTAACACGTATATCTGCAGCAGCAAAAGCAGAAACAGCAGCCAACTTTCTAATCTACAGATCTCAAAATACTTACAAAAGAGATCTGTGTTATGGTACAGAGAGAGAAAACATAGCCCTGGGAGGGGGGGTGATCGAATGGAGAGCAGCCAGCCCAGCACCACCACAACATCCCCACCTCCACCACTGCACATTCTCTGCTATATAGCTGCACACTAGCTATTCTCCATCTTTTAGAACAGCAGATCTTCCAGCTTACATACATTTCAGGTATACTCTGAACACAGGCATAAGAAAACATCATCAAAAGTTTAGCGTCTGTTTTTCCCAATGGAAAAAACGATAAAACTCCTTTTACTAGTTTCTAATTCCACTGGCTTTGCAGACCTCCTTCAAAGACTTGGATACAACATTGTGTGGTATTTTGTGCACCAGAGGGCAAAACCTGTAAATTCTATCACTTTGGGTGCTGTCGTCTTCAAACATAATTTATCAGACCCAATTCACTGTGAGGCATATTATGCAGGGGAAGAAGAGTGATGAATGCCATTGATGACTGGCCTGAGAACATGCAGGATGAAACAGGAGGATAATGAACAGTGTGGGACTTCTACCTCCTGGTCATGGCTGTAGACCATTAGACAAAGATATTGTTTTATGCTACAACACGTTCAGACACACTACATTCTTTCATTTAATCCATGAAAATTAGATTTAGCAGAGAAACTTAGAAGTGGTATTTCAAAAATAACAGGAGAAGTTTTGCCCTTTTTCCTGCATCTTTTTTTCTTTTTTTTTTTTAATTTTTCCCTTTCATTCATTCCTTTGCTTGTTCTTCCTCCTCTCCCCACTAAACATATCCTTTTTTTGTTGTTAAGGTTTTTTTTCCCCCCAAGATAAAGAGAGAAAGAAGTCATACCACCATTAGTGGGCCTTAATCTTTGCCAGTCCTTGGTTGACTCTCTCTAATTTCAGAAAAGATCCCGAAGCCAAGAAACAATTAAATCACAGAAGAAAGCCACCTGAAAGATATACTGCAGAAAGAATTAAACAGCAACTTTTTTTTTTTCTTTTCTTTTTTTTTTTCTTTTCTTTTTTTTTTTTCTTTTAATGTTTCGCTAAGCAGCAAGTAAATGCAAAAATATTCTGAGCAATCTGATGGCTTTGGGATTCATGGGGTGAAACTCATGAATCTGGTAGTAATTGTATGCAAATACCAATAATTTCATATATCTGTTCCAGTGTGGAGAAAAACAGATTAAAAAAAAACAACTTAAAGAATAAATGGGGAGACAAAGAAACTAAGGGGTGGTACAAAAATTGAAATGTTAGAGAATGTTGCAGGCAGAGGGTAGGTATGGGAATAACAGATCCAGAGTAAATCTGCTGAAGATGTTAAGAGCTGGCAAAAGATCAAAGTGATAAGAAGCAGGAATGGAAATGACCTTTAATTCTGTGCCTGTAAGAGGACGTGAAAAATATGTTGCAGCAAAGGCCAGCCAAGGTAATATGGAAAGGGGCCTAGTCATGCGCTGGGAGCTCCACTCATCTCAATCCAAACCTAAGGCTTTTGTCCTACTTTAAAAAGCATTCTGCTAAAAACATAGCACAAAAAAGCTCTGAAATAAAGCTGAAATACTTTATGGGGTTTTATTTAACCAAGGCTTTAATTGCAGTTTCCTAACTCTTCAGACATCCCAGCTCTGTCAAGATGCATCTTCACTCCTCTTCCAGATACAGAGGCAAGCCTGTCCTGCTCCTAGGAGTACTAGTGCTGGCATCATGTTTAACTAGATGACACAGCAGAGAGACAAATGGCCAAATTCCGCCTTTCCTCCCAGCACCCTGTTCCCACCTGAGGACATCCAGAAAGCAGCTACTCATCAGACACCAGCTAATCACTGTTACTGCGAAGCCATACGCTGTCCTGACTGACTGCTGTTTGCTTACTAAGACAAGCAACAAGTAGATTGTCTTTTCATTTAAAATCCAGCCATTATTGCTTTTCTACAGAGCAGGTACAAACCTGCCCAGGTGCTCCACCAGTGCAGGTCCTACAGCCCAAGTGCCCTTCCTTGGAGTGCAAACAAGCTCAGCCACATTTATCTACTTGTCTTCAAACCAGAGGAATGTAGCCTTTCTGGAGCATAGGCAAATGCTGGTCTTTTCTAAACCTGAGCTAAGGTTTTCCCAAATTCAGAAGAACATGGAACTGACACAGAATATAATATCGGATTCAAACATGCTTCTGTCCGAAACACCCATTTCTACCTTCCTCAAAATGCTAAAACACTGCCAGGGAATAGTTGAGAATTTTACAACTTGGTCCAAATCTAGAAATCCCAGAAAAATCTTACCTTTACTAGAGTAACAAAACCAGTTTTGCAAAACTTGAGAGGCTTCAAAAAGCTTGGCTAAAACCTGAAGAATCACTGAGTTTTTAAGCAGCATTTGAACTGAACCACAGGGAAAGACTGAGGTTCGTTCATCACTAATTAAGGGCTTAACTGACATTACCAATGCTTAGCATATGTTCTTCCCTATTAGCTTCCAAGAACAACAACAGGCCTGCAAGATTATTTTGAGCTTGAGTTGAAATAAGGTGAACTGTATCTTCGGCCAACAAAGTTTTCCAGAAGGAACAAACATCTTGTTTACTCTGAAGTCAATTCTAAGACACAAAGTGTTTACCCAACTGCAGCACACACAGCCTCTGATCAGCCACTTTTCCAGACAACTGAATTCAGCTTTATTCTTACTTCATCACTTCAGCAATTTCAACTTGCTCATATAAATCTGAATAGTGATAAAAGATATAACAACACCCATTCCATTGAAGAGCACATTTTTTGAAGAGTTGTACAATATTCTGCTGGTTACAAGAGGGCTGATAGCCTTTGTACACATAAAATGTTTTCTCTGATGAACAGAGATGCAATATACAATACAATATATGCTAGATATATTTGAGATAGGAACTATCTACATCAAGCCCTGTCACAGGCCTCAAAAAGGTTAAAATGAAGCTCTGTGGAGCACAGAAGTTGCTCCACAGGGAAAAGTTAATCCTAAAGTGGATTTCTTGCATATTAAGGTTTAAAACTACACAGTGCTCACTAACTTCCTTATCTGTAGACACATATGGAGTTGCAGAGAACTTGGTATATGCTTTTATATTTAAAGATTTATACGGTCAGAGGCTCAGATGTCATTATACATGAGCAAATAAAATTCAGAACTGCAAGGCACTATGGAAAATGTCAAATGCAGTTCATCTCAATTTCATAAAAGTTTTTATCATCATTTCATCAACATCACTTAATGTTATCATTCTATATACAAAGGAAAAATACCACTTTTGTTTTTAAAATTGATTAGTCAGTTAATAAAACAGTTTTATTTTTATTTATTTATTAAGTTTTTTAAAAAAAATCGGTCTGGTTTCTCCTAAAGCCAGCAGAAAATTTCATTGATTCCACTGGGAAATAGGTCAGGCCTTCAAATACAGGCCAAAATGTAAGGTTTCCTATAAATGTAGAACAGGTGTACTGCTGAAAGGTCTAAAGATGTCAGGTGCCAGCTCTCCTGCAGATACTGGGTGGTGGGACAGGAGGTCTGTCCCCTGTCTGGTTCAGGATCACCTGACTCCAGTGCAAGTGAAAGGGCACAGCCACTTTTGTAATGGGGCCCAGATTTGGTGTGTGCATCTGAACTGAAAGCAAGCAAAAATATTGCCATTTTCTTCAGGGATCAAAAATTCCATCACCGACAAGTGCTTCTATTTATTTTGTCATGTCCTGCCACATACCACCTTAATACACTTCCGGCTGAAATCCTGCCAGCATTCCCTACTGACGGCCTCTGGTATCTTTTGATAGAAAACCAGTATTGCTGGCTTAAATAAATTGTTGGCACTAGGCAGATTTTGATCCTCTGTGAAAAGGTCAGACACATCCCAGACTATTTGTACCATGTATTTAGAGCCCATTCAGGCTTGATTTACATCTCCTTTTAATTCAGAGAGTTAAAATAGTATAGAGGTATAGCATTTTGAAACTCATTTTGGAAACATCTAAATGGAAAACCTAATGACCTTCCAGTGACCAAAGGCAGATTTAAGTAACAAATTAAAATTAATTTTCTTGTGATAAAGGACAGTTGGCTTCAACATTATGATGTCAGAATTTAGTCTTAAAGCAATTATATTTAGAGCCTTGCTGGTGCCTTACACCATGTCTGATGAAATAGTTTTATCTATCAAAGTCTAAACACAAGTTCAATGGCTAGGATCTTCTCAGGCAACAAGTGCTTTTAGGTGCCTGAAATGTCTTCAGTAAGCCTGATTTCTTGAGCAGGCATGGATCAGCACTTTTTGAAAAAAGTATTAAAAATTTTAACTTAGCAGCTACATTAAAAAAATGTAGGCCACCTGTTACATATAGTGGAAAAATAATCAGGATACTTGTTCTCAACTCTTCAAGAAAGCCAAACTGGCTATGAAATATGATTTCCCTTCCAGAGATTGCTAAAGTCAACTGTCTGGTGTAAGAGATGCTCGGTTTTGAAGTTCTTTCTGTGAGGAAAGACTATGCACTAAAAACAGCTTAAGGGAACTCAACCACAAGTACATCCCAGGACACAGTCCTTCATGAGAGAGAAAGACGCTGTGAAGTTGCTTTGCCTGAATTCAGCTTTGAAAAGACATTCAGCACTATTTCAGGGGCTGAAGGGTGGAAGAGGGGGTAAAAAAAAAAATTGTGAAGTGATAAAGCTTGGCATTTTTGATGAAAAGCAGCTGAAATAGAAAACACAGAATCAGTGTATACACCAGTAAAACTCCGAGATACTGTAATGAGATCCTGACCGCTTAAGTCAAAATCATGGTTGTCTACCTCAGTGTTTGCAGTCTGGGCAAGACTGAAGAGCCCTGTCCTCTAGGGCTGTCCCATAGCAGCACAGAGGAAGGCTGGTTATCCTGCTGGAAGTCTGTGTTTGCAGCTTGGCTCATGTTTTATGCATAGATGTAGGATGTCAAGCTGACGAGCTGTGTACATAGCCAAGAGTCCCACAGCTCATCAATGCCTGAAAGACCAACTAGGAGACCTCTTTTTCTGTCAAGGCATAAGAAAGTTTCCATTCCCAGCAAAAACAATTCAAAGTGATTCTAATGAAAAACAGGAAAATAAAATAATCTCATTTGTTGTACTCCATAGTGGGGAAGACAGTAAAGATGAGAAGAATTCAGATTTAGTCCTTGAATAGCAACTATCACACTAAAAAGCTGGCAGTAACAAGTGGCCATAATGAAGGGAGCCAAGGCAGTCATTTATCTCTTCTCCTGGTAGTCATTTCGTGCATTTACCTTTCTCTGAAGATGTTATTCTATATTCTATATATGTATTATGTCCAGGAAACAGACTTTCACCAATCTAGAGCAACAAATGCCAACAACCTAAAAATCTGCCACTGGAGACTTTACCCATCTCCCAGAAACTAATTGCTTTCTTGGTATCACTAATGAACTGAAACTCTGTAACCTACATTCAAGCTGTCAAATCCTGAAGCCTACTAATATTCACAAAACCCAACATACCTGTTTCCTCTGAATACAACATACACTATTTTCACTAATTAAACATAGAAAATAGAGGCACTTTAAATGTAAGTTCATTTCTTACATACACGTTGCTTTACTTGAAGAAAACATGTTTTTTAACTGGAAAAAAATAGATAAATTTTAGAAAAACAACCATGAAAGCAGAATGGCAAATTTCTATGTTGGAATATAGATGAAACATTATTAAAAATGTCATTTCTAGCAATTAACCAAAAAATATTTTAATATTAAATTGTTTACCCATATCCACAGGAAACATAGTTGTACTGCCCTTCCATACTGCCATGTGCATCACCCAAGCCATAATACTTCACTGAAATTCACGGCAAAACAAGCAAGCAGAACACTACCGCTTATTTGGAGGCATGAATGGACTTAGGTTATTGTCTCGCCAAGTTCATAAGGAAGGGTTCTTCTGATATAACAACACAGATTCTGCTTTCCAAACCAGTGGCCTTATAAATCCACTACATCTCCTGAAGTAAAGGTTAAGTAGAGAAAAAAATAAAGCATATTAAACTAATTTCTAGCAACATTAAATAGAAGGTAAGGGATTAGCTGGCTCCTGCAATTTGTCAACTGGTTGTCTCCCCCAGGATGCACAAAAGAGAAGAGATTGGTGCAATTAAGTGGGCAACAAAGTAAGCTGTGCTTTGAGCAGGCCTTTAAAAGCACCCTGGTGCCAAGGTAAGAAGCCTCCTCATATCCATTCACCTTTAACTCATGGTTACACATTGTGTAACTAGATACACAAGAGATACTTACCAGCTAGTATTTTAATAGCTTTTTACATATAAATAAGACAAGGATTTCAGAAGCTACCTTCTTGGCTGTGTAAGCTTTCATATTTCAGCAATATTAGCTGCATGGAATAAGAAAGAGAACCTCAGAAAATGAGATGGGGTGGTTTGCCTTTATTCCTTTCCAGAGAGCAGTAATTTCTGCTTGATTTCTCTGTCATCTTAGAAATACTCCATCAACAGCCTTTGCTCATTAGTTCCAGGAAGATGGCCTTTGTATTGAAATGCTGGACAAACTTCATGCACCCACCCCAGTGAGAAACCCTTTAAATATTTCCATGTTTGTATATTTGCTGCACAACCCATCATTAAGAACCATCCCCTCAGTACATGCAGTAGGAAGGTCAAGTCAGTTATGTATAATTTATGAAATCTTAGCTTCCATAAGCTCCTTTCCATCCTGTAATCTGTTCTACAAAAGGTCTGTCCTGTAAAAATACTACATAGAGAGATAATTTCCCTCATGTACCCAGCTCCATGGCTGTTGTCCCTACAACACTCCCTACATTTCTCACACACCCGCAGACAAAATGAGGTCACTGGCCATGGAGTGAGTCCTCGTGTCCAACTTTAGCATGGGATGCAGCTAGCTGTTTAGGAACCTACACACCTTAGACCCTATAAATAGTCAGGAAAGGAAAAGAGGCATCTCCAGATGGTGATTCAGTAAGACACCAACCTAGATGCTCTGAGTCCTTCTCCAGAGGATTTTCTCTGTGTCTGCTGACTGTGTAAGATCGAAGCCAAGGGACACAGGGTGAACAGCTATGTCAGAGCTGGGTGCTACAAAGGCTGCTTTCATACTACAGTGAACACAAAGCCTGATATTAACCTCCATTTTAAACTCCTAGGGACAGGCATAGTAGGACTATTTTCCTGTAAAACTAAAGTCAAAGAGTCTATATAATAAGAGTCTATGTGTATATAAGAGTCTATGCAATATTTGTGCTCACATGCTTGTCCTACTTCCAGGACCCACACCACTGGCTGATGCTGCCTCCTGCTCCCCAACTGCTTCAGCAGCTGGAGCCGCACTGGAACCTTACTCTGGGCACTGCTTCGGGCAAAACAGATTCCCACCACCCCTACTACAGCCTCAGCAGCTTCCCCCACAAAAGAGAGGCCCAAAAGTTCCCTCGAGACCCTCTCCTACACCCAAAGGTTATCTTAATGGCATTATTCTCTCAATGAACAGCTAAGCCCACTGCTGCATAAGCAATAGACCACCTTACTGTTGTCCAGTTTTTACAAGAAACAAAACAGGAGGTAGAAGGAAATGAAGCTGCAGATTATCTCTATCCAGTCCATGTTTGTTTTCAATGGATAGATATTAGTACTTTGCAATTGCTTCCATTCAGAAGTGTGACTGGGGGCCTTAACTGGTGTGTTTGGTTCTAGCATGTTATGTTATGCCCTTTGCAACAAGGTGAGACATATAAGGTTTTTTTAAAAAATCAGAATATTCAGGAAGATTCAATTAGCAGTTCTTTTCAACCAGTATCCATACTTCTGCTCAGCAATGTTTCTATAATCACAACTCCAGAAAATTTCAACTCATTGAAACTCCTGGTTCATTAGTAATGTCCTATTTACCTAACGACTGTAGGCTAACATGGCTCACTCTGTCCAGCACAGCAGACATGATGTATTTTTTCAGTACATTTTCATCACACCACTCAAAATACAGTCTGTGGAGAGCAAGTTCTGTCTTACGGCAAATTCTAGGCTCTGTTAAAATCATGGAAATTTCAAGGAAATTGGTATAATTCAAAACTCAGAAAACCCCACCCTAGGACTGTAGCTGCAATTGTTATCAAACTTTCTAGAGACTTATCAGGACAAAGAAAAACCTCAATTATTAAATATTTTACTGCATAGTCTTTTGATACTTCCCTTAAAGAACAACAATTCTTGAAATAGGGAAAATCAGTCAAAGAAGTCTAGACTGGCATTTATTAAATACCATTTCCATGTAGCATAGATAGAGATTATTTAGGCCTTCTCTAGCAGTCTGGTGCTAGAGAATATCAATGATTTCACTAAGCTTTGGATTCCCATCGGAGCCTTGGATTAACAAATTTCAGAAATCAATCAATGCCCAAATATCTACCAGATCACAGCAAGTCCAGTAGGAAACAGCAGTAAGTACAGATTGTCTTTCAGTGTTCTAATACAGAAAAATAAAAATCCCATGTTTAAATAGCATTTCTAAAGCAGCAGTGTTAAAGGTTGTCTCAACTACAGAGGTTGTTTACTGGAAATGCCTTAATTAACGCTCGTGCAACCTTAACCCTGGTCCTCAGCACTTACATATTATGATGCAGCTCTCCATGAAATGCTCAAATACTCTTTTTTCCACTGAGCCCCTAACCACACAAATTATAAGCATGTACAGACATGAATCAGAACAGCATAGTGAACAATTTTGCATGGATTTTCTTTTATCGCATGTTGTAAAAGATGATAAGTGTGCTGAAAAGTATCTAAGTAAGGAATACAAAGTCATGTGCTGAAAAACTGAATTCTGCTCTATGGCACACACCACAAAGATTTTCCTTTGCGGCTACCACTAAGTATGCGCTCTTCTTTTAGTAGCCATCTGGATTGAAACATCAGCCTGTGACTTTCAAAAGCCTCAAACTCTTCTATTTGCAATGGTGTGTTGCAGTTGCTCAGTGTGTTTTGAGTGTTTAAATCATTTTGAAAAAGGTGCTTCAAATGAGACAGAATATGAAGAAATTTAAGCTCTAACCACTGGTTACTTGGTTCCCTCCTCTGTAAGATGTGGTAAAGCCACAAAGGGCTTGAAATCAGATGCATTAATGGCTGTGAAACCTTCAGGCAGAGCAGTTGTTAGTATCAGGGAAAAACCTTGGAGGAAGTTCAGTCAGAGTAGGGTCTGAAAATGTATCAGGAATGATGGCATGAAGGGCCATGGACAGTGAAAAGAAAAGAAAATCCTGAGCAGATGCTCCTCTGGAGAGCCTTGTTTACTATGCTCACCAAGCAGGACCTGAATAGCATTGCCAGAAGCCACTCTGGCTGAAGTCTCTAGTGTAACTTGACCCTGGCAGACACTTGACACACAAAACTTCAGCTCAAACTAGTAAGTTTTGGAAAATTTTTAGCATAATTAAATCAGAGTCCAATAAGAGGAAGCATCATATAAACTCAGTGATAGCTGATACTACCCACTCTGCTTACAACTCTGCTATCTCTCAAGATAAACCGTCAGCTTCAAACTGCCCACACAGAGATTCATTGAGAGGCCTGGAGGAAAGAACCGCATTGCTTTGTTCAGGGGAAAGTGTGAAATTTATCATATGGCTTCTTTCTTTGCTTTCCCTTTTCCCCTTACTTCAGGCTGACAAGTGCAAATTAAAATTTCACACCCAGCTTCAAGCAGGGAGCATGAAATTCTGATGTGGGGGATTTAGGTAGATTTTTCCAGGATTACATGGGCAGCAGCTGCCCAAGCCAATGCCACTGAGCCTGCCCGGGCCATCCTGCCCTGCCCTCAGGCAAAAGTTTCTTGGTGCAAACATTTAATGAGGAGAAAGCACAGATGTGGTATTAACAGCATTATTGCACATTCATATTTCTAGTTTTATTAGTGATAACAAAAAAAAATATTTATACTGGAAAGTACCCTCATATGAATCAAATTGAGGCCACAGACACTACATGGAGGGACAGCTGAATCTCAGTGCCAGTGCAATAGAGCCACTTACAGGGAGTCAAAGATAACCTGAAGGTACTTGCATCAAAGCACGTAAAACCTAATATATGATAAGTACTGAACACAGAGTTTTACTGTGCCCTTTCTAGAAACAAAAAAGAATTTATTATTTTGGATGTTCCCTGTCCTTAGAAGCCTAATGCTATTTTCCTTCTCTATGGAGATTCTACTCCATGTTCTGGGAATAGCTGAGAACAACAGAACTATCGCTGAGATGCCAACCTTGATCTCTTGGGCATGGTTATTCCATGCCAACCTCAAGAACGCCTCTGGAATTTCTAAAGAAGAGCCATGAAAAGAGAGTAATAGGAGACAGAAACAAAAAAAGATTGAGACATTTTAGTACTGTGAGGTATTATCTTCATTTCCTTTGTTAACGCCTACCACTGTTCCCTTAGCAGAGACCTCTGGAAACACACACTGAGCACCATCTCCCTGCATGTCTTGCATTTCCTTAACAATCTTATTGGACAATTCACCAGTTTTGAGAAGATTCATCCCTTGCTGCAACCCAGTGTCACTTTATTACCAACTTAGAAAAATTCATGAGACACATGGTTACATACCAGAACGGTACCATAACACAGGATTACGTGGGAAAGTTCCCAGTAATCTCAGAGGAGCCACAGTTTCACTCAGGTTTGATTGTCCCAAATTTACTACTATCTGTTGGGTAGAAGCCTGTGTTTGGCACTGCAGCATTTCGGATTCGTAACATTTGACTCTCCAATTATTTTATTAAGAAAAAAAAGTGTTATTTTCAAAGTCCTTGTGTGAATAACATTGATGCTTTGAACTTTGCATAGATTCAGTCTTATCCCTGTTGCCAAACAGCAGAGCTGGACGAGAGAACACGCATGGATGCTAGCAAGTGCCACTCACTTCTGGATTTTTTCATTACTTTGAATGGCAGAGTTCCATTTTTATAATATTAAATTCCCAACAGTTCCTACTGACATTCATGATTTAACTGGCAAGGACAGCAGTGAACTGCTGAGCAATCCCTTTAAAGAAATAGGTTGGATATATTAGGTAAGAATTTTCTGGCACCAGCACCTATGTTTTGGTTAGAATATAGAGCAGCATAGACATTCAATGACCTATTTTTTTCTTTGCAGAGAACAACATTCTCACCTTTTTTGGAAGCCATCTAGCACATGGATAATAAAGAAGTGAGACTAGAGTCAACTCTTAGTTGATCTGGTAGATATTTAGTGAAATCTAAATGAAGTCAATGGCTTTGGAGAGTTTTGGACCACCACAACTGTAGCTGAGAGAAGTTATTGATTCAGTAATTCTTGAAAACCCTCCATATGAAATAGATCTAGGAATTCAACACCTGCATGATTAAGTTTTTTGTTTGTGATGATATTTTATTACCTTTGAAACCTTTATAAATTCAAAGTCAGGATGTGATTTCACTCCAACACCATCCAGCCATAACACTTCTGGAGAAGTATCCCTTAAAAAAATAACTACAGACGATGTCAGGACAGCACGGCAGGATTAACAGCACCCTCCACATTTGAAGATTGCTTTGATCCAATTCTGAATCTATAAAAACCAGCCTTGCTCAGTCAGGATGTTTAATCACTGAGACTTACTCGGGAATATGAATGTATGAGTAAGAGTCATTCTTCCTTCCAAACACCACCAAACCACAGCAGAACATGAACTCTGCTCAAGGACACACATTTACTCAGATGATGACTATGTTGCCAAGCTGCCTACTCATTTGCTTTATTTTTTCTGTTTTAAGGGTGTGGAAATCTTTGTTCACTTAAAGGCATCTTTCTGGTTTATTGTCCTACATCACTTACCTTCTGGGTGATCATTATCAGTATGAGCAACAGTGCTAGTACTGGGATAAAGTTGCCTTATTCCAAGCATCATTTGTCTTCCCACAGAGCTAAGTTACTCAACAACACAAGTGAGGCTGCATCATTTTAACTACAGGAGGTTACATTAGTACGATTTTTGTATTTACATAAAGATGAAGAAAGAAATAATCATTTGCAGAACTAAAAAGTACATCTTGATTGAAAGATGGCTGAGACAACCTGATAACAGCTATGTGTCTAGAAAACACTGGCACATGGAAGGGAAGGAATTTTTTTTTAAGAAGAAAGTGGGGGAGGGTTAGCTCCAAAGGATAGATTGTGAAAAATTATTAAATCTAGACCTAAGAAAACATTTTAAAGCAGTGAGATCATTTAGATTACAACATGGGCTCCAAGTGCAAATTATTTAATTTCTTTCTCTGGAATTCTTTTAAAGAAGTCTGAACAATGTACAGGAGGGAGTGATAGTACATGGGCTCAGGGTGCACTGAAGGACCAAAGATACTATTTCCATAGTAGGCAGAGGATACTGATACTGCTATACAAGTGACCTCAAAGATCTGGAGTATTTGGTTTCTGAATCATAAGGAATAATAAATATCTCCTATCCTAACCACATTCTAAAGTTTTGCTTACACTGAAAAATCATACATCAGATGGTACGAAGAGCAGTGAGAGCCAGAGAGACATATGCAAAAAGAGAGGAATCCTTTGTAACCACTGCAAAGTGTCCCTCCATGTGGAATCCTGTGTTTCTCTGCATTACACAGAAACTAAGTACATTTCCTGCCCATTTGGTCAGAAGGAGCAAATAAGCAGAATGGAAAGAAACAGAGTCTCAGGACAAGAAAAACTTGAGAATACCAACACTCATGAAACAGATTGGAAATATCAAGTCAAAACAGGATTTTCATTTTAATTCAGCAAAACATTATTAAACACTCAAAGCTAGGAGAGAAATACGGCCAAAACCAACTAATAGCAAGGAAAATGCCTTCAACCAAACAGTCTGACTGCTTCCCCACATTCACATAAAGAAAGGCTGGTATTTATGAGTCTGTCCAATCAAGAATTTAGAGCCTTCATGATACATCATTTGCACCAAATTTTCTACTTAATTTTAATAAATTTTTTCCTATAGATACTTATACATTACTTTGAGAAGTCAAACTACATTTCACTCCTGCTTTGATAAGAATGGTTACAAAATATAAATAGGCTCTTATTTTGGCCAAAATGTATTGTATTTTTCCAGAGGAGAAAAAATCCCAACAAAATCAGAAACAGAAAAATGAATATATACCTTTGTGGGTGGCCTCCTGCAAAACTGGCAAAAGAAACCCACTGCTTTCCAGTTTTACTTCTATATTCAGGCATGTTTGCATAACTTTTGCATTTAGAAAAGATCTTTCATATTTCAGGGGAAGATGGTTCTAGTAAGAAAAAAAATAAAAAAACAACAAAAAACAACACAATAAACCAACAATAAAACCCAACAACTTTACCCAATAACAAGTTCCTTTTGAACTCTTCATTTTTAGTTTAGCAAAGAAAGCTTCAACAACACAACCCAAAAACCACTGAAACTTTATTCTTATCAAACACAATCCTATCAAAGCTCTTGCAAACAGTACATCCTTGAGATTAAGGTTTTGACATTAGTTTGTTCACCCAGGTTTCCTCCTACTTCTGCTCTTTATCTTCCCAGAAATTTTGCCCTGTGGAATTACAGAACACTGGCTGTTTGTCTCACACTTCTATATGTCCAGATGTCTGATTAAGCTACTGGTGTTTTGGATCACTCCTTCAAGGAAGAGCACTAGTCATGACATAACCAACTCCACAAGCACAATAAATCCAGTGCAGCTGCAATGTACTGGAAAAAGTGAGCCACACACATACCCAGTAAATCCGAGACATCCTTCAGCGCTGTCTCACACGTGCATAGTATGCTCTAAAATTTCCCAAGCACACGTGGCAAACAGGACACAACTGGTAGGTAAGGGCTTATAGTATGTAGACCAGTGGTGCAGGACATGCATGCCAAATCCTACACATCTTGCATATTAAGTCCCACACAACTTAGACACAGCACATTCAGTCTGGTCCGAGAACACACAGATGCCTGTTTGGAAAAACCCTGGACAGAACAATGATCCACAGAGCCTAACAGATCTATCCAAGTCTTATTAAAATGTGTCAAAAAAAAACCAGGTGACACTGAAATTCTTCATGAAATTTGATCATTTAGCCATCAGGATACAGACTTCTTGCAAGATACAGCTAAATCAGCAAAGAACAACACTTCAGATTGAAAAGCAGATTGGAAAAATTGAGGTTTTTGACACTGCTTAATTAAGCTATGCTGCTTTTCACACCAGGACTGCCAGCAGAAGGCAAAACATATTGCAAGCATACAGTTCCCTCTACAAGCAGACACTAAATGGCACTCCTTCTTCACTTCCTCACTCTGCTATATGCTGTTCCACCTTGCCTACCAACCACCCTGGCAGGGAACTGTCGTGCACCGAGAGCACACCAGAGCTGCTCCTCCCTAGGAATAAGGAATAAGGTGTGTTGTGCTGCTTTCCTCACCCAATCTACGCAGGAGCCAACAGAGCCCCTCAGCCGGCAGGAACAGAGCACTACATGTGCAGGTTTCTCCTGGCAAAGGTCAAGAGCACCAAACAACGACAGTACCTGCAGAAGTCGCGTGTGTCTCTAGGTCCCTCTGCAAGGGGAGAGTGGATCATCCCAGCCTGGATTTGCACAGCAGCCCTCCTCTTCCAGCCTGAGCTCAGCATTTCCAAGAGAAGGAACTTCACCCTGAGCTCTTGGCAGCATTTCTGAAACATCCTGTTAATCACTTTGAGGTTTTTAAGAGCAAAAAGTGAAATGAAATGAAGTCCAAGACCTTTGTCAGTAAGGTGCTTGTGAGGGGAAAAAGCAAGAGGAGTGCAGCTAACAGATATAGAGAGGTCAGACCAGGAACTTCAGAGTGTGTCGGTACCTTATTGATTCTCCCTTCAGATCCTGAAAACAGTAAAATTAACTTCTTGAGATCCTTTCTATAGAGGCTGAAGACACCTGGGCACCTAAAGAACTTGGATCTTGTTTTGAAGAACTTGAACTATTTACACTTATTGTAAAGGAAGAGAAAAAGCTATTTGCACGTGACAATGACTTATGGAAGAATGGGGAGAGCCCAATACTGCAAGATGCTTTTGGCATTAGAGCCCAGGGACGCATGATACTATCCTTTTCAGCTCCAACAAAAAGGAGAGGTGCTTTGCTTGGATTTAATAGATATTTTAGGATTTGGGGAGCAAGGATGGCCTTTTGGGTTTGTGTTTCAAACCAAACATGTCTATGAATGATGAATTCTCCTAACCGCTAACACATGCTATCAACTTCTTACAACAATTACACTATGAAGTGGAAGAAAACAAGAGCAGCAAAGGTCTCGTGCAACATGATACCTTGATACAGTGGTCAAAATATTGAGGGGGGTATGACTGGTATGACAGTGGAATCAGGTGGCACTGGTTCCTTGAAAAACATGTGGATGAGAAGCCTGAAAGATACCAGGATATCTGGGAAAGATGGAAATCACCAAGGCATCACCTGGAGACCTAAATTAGACCAACTAACTATTGTTTAAAAAAAAAAAAAAAAAAACAAACAAAAGAAGTAGCTCAGCTGGATGAAACAAAGAGAACTGTAAGAACAAACCAGTTACAACAAAGCTGAGAAGCAAAAATTGTAGACTTACAGTTCAGCTGTAGCGTGGAAAATGTTTTGGTTAACTGAAGAAACCTACAGAAGAACGGCTCAATTCTAATTCAATCAATAATTTAAATCAGTTGAACAGTTTTCAGAAAATTGGAGCAGAGGGATGAGAAGAAGGTTCTGTTACATGAACACAAACTAAAGTACTGTGGGAAAGCACTGCATATGTCCTGCAAAATGGATTAAAAACAAAGTATGAATGGAATAATGAGATTAAGCACAGTGAATTGTGTATCCCAAAAGAGGGCTGTACAAAGAAAATACGGAAAACTATTTAATCAGAAAGCACCCAAAGGAATAGAGACATGATTATTACTGACAGAGCTTAACAAGTTACATCCCAGATCTGAATGCATCTGTACAAGCACTGGAGGAAGGTGTACCTGAGCAGGTGATAAGAAGAAAGACTGCGCTCATTAAAAAGAAAAAGGAACAGCTTGCTCTGAAAACCCAAGCCACGTAACTTGGTCACTTATGACCTGGAAGCTTCTTATCAGATTCATTAACAACAAATTGGTTGAACTGGCTGAAACTAATGATGTGTTTCTTGAGCTGAGGAAGGGTATCAACAGAGCACAAGGGGGGGAAGGGGGGGATATCCAAACCAACCAACCAAAA
>JANIJG010023119.1:7094-23492 GCA_024611175.1 Megaceryle torquata
AGGCAATTTAATTTTCAAAAATGGGGATAATAGACACAAAAATCCTAATGTATTTTTTTAACAGCTTTAGTTTTTTTTTGGTTTTTTTTTTTTTTTTTTTGAATACATGCACATTTAGGGACTGTTCGATTTTAATGCCTACTTAGTGTTGAAAATACAAAGGAAGGGCAACTTGCTTCACTTCCAAACTAAAAGAAAATTCAATGCAGAATTTATGTATTTATTTAAAATTTTTGAAAGCAGATCATTAAATACTGTGAAAAATATCAAATAAAAGCACGAATACAAAGAAAGCAACTAATGTTGAGCATCACAAGAGCCCAAGTCCTGCACAAATTTATGTAGCAAGTTCTGGGACCAACTACTGAAATAACTACAACTGACAGAAGTTACATACCTAAAGCACACCTCTATATGGAAATATTTGCCTGACCTGCATGTTAATGCACATATTTTTACAGAAGCTACATTTTTTTGCCTATCTAAGGCTTGATTAAAATCAAAGGGTCCACATGGCTGTAGAAGACAAATCAAGTCTGTAAGAAAAATCCACCACCCTCAGGTGTTCAGTGCAGCACCAAGTATCTGTTCTTTGAGTCATCCTGTTTGGGCAAATGTATGTCTGATGGTGCTCAGGTAGGGCTACCTAGAGCCTGTAATCCAGTATTTCCATGCTGGTGCTAAATAACTACTGCTGGGTGGGTGAAGCGATGTAGAGATGTCATTTGCCTATGAATAGGCTTGTGGGGGGTTGTTGGAGTGGGGACACCAAACCACCTGTCACTACTGAGTCACTGTGAGGCCCTTACTTTGAGGTAAAAGGGAAAAGGCTGCCCATTGTGGCTTCATTTAACTTTGACCTAAGTTTGCATTTACAAAGGTAACTTGGGTATCTCTCCCATTATAAAGTAATCTGCAATACACATTTGCCTTTACATTGCTCTTTAAAGACCAGGATTTTCCCTTTTTCAGAATGATGCATACGTACAGCACTAGACAACCTTCCTTTCTTACAGACAAAACCCACATAAGGAAAAAACACTGCAATTAACAACACCATTCTGAAAAGTTATGCTGAACAGAAGAAGCAAAACTGCAACTAATTATGGTTGCTCAGTAGGTATAAGATAATTTATCCTCCTCCTCTTTTCTCCAACACTGAAGAATTAAAAAGAAGTGCAATCTCTGCAGTGTAGTTTGAGTGAAACTAATGCTAGCTGAATTAAATATCTTGTATATTAAATTATTTCAGTTGCCTGTTTGGTTAACTGACTGTAAGGGACAGTCGCTTAGTACTTGGCCATGGCAGATTTCTGCTCAGACTTGCACTGTGGGTGACTTGCAACTGCTGTGTATGTTTATAGATATATACACATAAATAAAGGTATAATCATCAGTGACTAAAAGTTTCAGGCCTTTGTGACTGACTAGCATCATGAATAACCTGAGGCATCAGAAGCATTCTCAGTATTACCTGAAATGTTATAAAGCTGAAGTTATCCTAGCCTCAACCACATTACATCTACAAGGTTCAGAACATATATTTAGGAAGAGGCTGGTGTGCTGGAATCTTCTTGTGATGCTTGGTGTGACAGTGTAGCACTGCTAGGAGTAATATAGCCATCTGTGAGAGCCCATGTCAAGTTGATTGTGAGTAGAGTAACAGTCTTCTCTGGAGAACACATTTAGATTTCTGACAATGACTGGGGGGCATGGGGATCATCTGACCCATTCATGCAGGTCTGAACTTCCCTTCCCAGTGTCCCCAGGGATCCAAGCTCTATGGCACTGCAAAGCATCTTAATGGGATGCCATATGTGGCAAACCAGTTCAGGAAGCTGCTGTTCACTTAAAACTAAAACAGAAGTATTGCTTGTGCTTATGGACAAGCATTCAGAGAAAACGTTTATTTTCCAGTAACTAGAATACTCTGAAACACACTGACGATGTGTCCATAATAACTATGTAATAATCCTCCTAATAGCCCTAAAAGTCCCATGATATATTTTGCAGTTATAGTGTGAGATATATGTGTCTATTTGGTGAAATGACTGACAATTTAAGTAATTTTACAAAATGGTCTCTAGTGTGGAAGTAAGTGATTGTATGGTTCTGGAGAAATACACATGTTGAAAAAGAACACCAAATTCTGAGGAATTAAGAAGATGGTAATTTTGCTAAATGACTGGCTGGAACAATAATTTTGAAAAATGACTGGAAATTTTAGTCATTTTTCAAATGAATCATTTTGCAATGGGATTAGAGCATGATTATGTGTTTGCAAGTGAATTTAATGCTCAGAAAATGATGGACTAATAAGCAATCACTACTCCCTGGATTCACTTCCCAGCACTCTGAACTTCTTGAATACATCTCTAGTAATCCATCTGTCTCTTGACCTGAGCTGTCCCTGATAGGTTAACTGTAGGCTTGCTGGTAAGATGATTTTATGTTGGATGTTCATTAAATGGAAGTCTTTAACTCTCTTCACTTCTGCTCTGAGTAAATATAAGAACAGATGTCTTAGGGCTGAGTGTGATACGGCTCCTTGTCTGCTTCTGCTAATCTGACCCAAATGTATCTGCAGTTAAAAAAATTACCAGAATGTCCAAATGCCAAAAATTCTACTACTAAATATGCAAACAATTACCAGGCTTGTGCAAATGTGTGGGGGTGTGAGCACGTGGGTGTGTGCATGTGCATGCCCATAGCAAATCCACACCCACATCGACTGACATTAATCACTCTGGGATGTTTATTCCTGGCTCATGAGGATGCATTCAGAGAACAAATATTTGGGCTTGGAGTGCATTATACGACATTAAAAAAAAATAGTGTTTCTTGAGGGAGGAGACCCCTGGCAACCACACAATGGATTTTGTCTTCGATGGTGTTAAATAGGCTGATTGGTACAAACTGCTGGAGATGACTGCCAAGCTGTAAACTGTGTGGGACAGAGACCACCTCTTTTTAGACATGCACACAACATGCAAAATTCAGTTTATGACCAATGACAGAGCCTTGGTTAAGGCCTATTCCAGGAGCACAGGTCTTTAGTTTTCAGGCCTTTCCACTTTTCCTGTCCTCAGGCATAACACTAGCATAGATCTATTATGCCAGCTTGCTTAATTCATCTGTTCATGACATTATGAAAAAACAAACAAACAAACAAACAAAACCAGAACATGTGGTAATCACTTGAAAACATTTATACTAGTTTAGATTCTTGTCAGAACCCTAGTGAAAATGAATATCCACATCTGAAAATGAATTTGCACATTGGCATCCACCACACAATGCTTCTATAGCAGCCCAAATTAGCTAGAACCTACACAGTGGAGGGAAAAACCCCAAAAGGCTCAGACATGCCCTGCATGTTCCTTTGGATATAGGGTATTAATTATCTATTCCCCTAAATCCTCATCACTGCCCAACTGCAGCATATCTCTTTCTTTATCTGCAGCTGGCTGGAAAGTGCTCATCAGAGCAGCATAGCTGCATATGGGAATGGGCCAAGATTTATGGTAATGGGAGTAATGAAAATTAGCCAGAGGCAGTAATCTCTTTGTGTTGGAATAGTTGTAGCTGGAAGGAGGTGTTTGCCTGCCATATTAGTTGCTTCTTGGTTTGTTATTACATGAGCCCAAACAGCAGGAAAATCCAGCTATTATCTACACAGAAGGAAAGAATAATTGAAGGGGGTTGTTTAAGCAAGGCTGGAAGAGAAGATACCTTGTGTAATTTATGGTCCGTGATTCTATGGTTACATTTCTTAGATGAAATGACTAGTGATTGTCTCCTCAAATGAAGGGCCAGCTACCCAGAAGAAGGACTCTTGTTATTTTGATACTGTCAGAGAGTCTTCACCTCCCAGTTTCATGTGAGAAATGCTCAAGAGACCACCTGAAAGACTAACTCTGAATCAACTCTGACAAATCTTCATGATGTAGAGTTCCTCATTTGGCTGCACTATCAAAGAGAAAAGAATAAGGCTTCAGGTGCAAACTCATGAAGTTTTCATTCAACAAAAGATATCCTTGACTCCCAAAATATCATCCACCTTCTCTTTTTTAGTAATTTTCTCCTTACTCCACACCTGCATTGAAAATAGGTCTTTGTTTACAAGGTCAAGCTACCAGGTTCTCAGATCCTACCAACACTGTACTAAGAAAAAAAAAAAAAAATAAAAAAAAATCTAGACACAGCCTACAAGTGAGATACTTTACAGAAAGTAAAATGATTAGGTCAAATCCTTTAGAGATCTGATGAAACTTTTGTTATCCAAACACAGATGTGACTTGGTGAATTTCCTGAAGCAAACCTGTACTTAAATTGTGAGAGACTCTGAACTAGAACATTAGTGGTATAAAGTGCCTTCCAAATATTTATTTTTAGGGAGAGGACAATCCAGGGTTAAAGGAGATTGCCTTTATGAAAATGCAGTGGAAAACACACCTCAAGCATGAGTTAGACCAAACTCCATCAACCATGAAATCTAACTCTGTTCTTTTCAGTCTGAATCATATTTTAAAGTTTTATATATCTCATCCATACATACCTAATGTACACACACACAAACACACATGAATAGACTTGAGTGTAACAGTAGATAGCACATACATGTTTCATGAACTTCTGTGTGCCTGTGTAGTAGCTGCCAAAAAAAGAGAACTTTTATCTGCTGATGGTAGCACATTGACCTGGATATGAAATAATGATGATACAGCTAAAGCAGTAAAGGAGCAATTTCTTAAGCGCAAATTTACTCAACAGCTAGAAAAATGAATATACAACATTGAACAAACTGAAAACAGTTTCAACCTTTGTTACTTACCAACTGCCATGACAATATTTGGAAGCCACCTATGAATCATACACAAGGACTGGCATAATTTCATGGTTTTGCTGCTTACTTTTTCCAAAAAAGGGACCTTCAGATCCATGCACCTGGAGGGCACCATATACAGTAAAAGAAAATAAAACTACTCAGAAATACTTTTTGCCTCCATCCCTAGCAAGACTTCTTTGGGGATGTAAAAAATCAGTAACACTGAACAGCTGCTAGGGTAACCCAAATACAATACCCAGAATCCTTTTTCTAGCCTGTTATTTTATAATTTATCAAAATGTTCAAATGCTCCTTCACTTGGCTATTAAAAAAATATTATTAAATGGAAGAAAGACTCTTCAGAAGGCTTTGAGCTTTAATGTGTTTCACAGAACACCCAGTCAGAGTGGAATGAAGGTGCAAAAATCTTGCCAAGGGCTCAGTGAATGGATAAAGTGTTAGAGGTGATGTGTGTTTTCAGAAGACATTAGACAGTATAATTTCAAAATTAGGACAGGACACTCACTCCTTTTCAATCCAAAGGCCAAGTTTTAAAGCATATGGGCACACTGCGCTGGACAGACTGCATCCTTGAAGTTTTATTCAGGTAAGATATTCAAGGGATGAAATGAATAGGAAAGGTCAGATGCTCAGCTTGGGTTCCTTGAGGTCATATATTAAAACTGAAAGTTTCTGTTTAGTTTCTATCACAGTAAATGAGTATACATTCTGACTTGTACAGATTTCAGAGTTCATATGCATCTTGCTTAAAAGCAAGGACATGAGACCAAAACCCATTCTCTGATATCAACAATGTTAGTTAAAAGTTGGTGGAACTACACCCATTTTAACCCTGATACAGGAGGAGGATCAGAAACTCTAGAAAGGAATGTGCTTAAATCCATATTCTGTATTTGAAAACTTGGAAGACTGGTGAGGAGGCAGCAAAGACAAAATCTAGATGTGATTTTGGCAAGTGGTACAAATCCCAGCTCAAACCACTCAGGAGCTTTGGACACTCAAGTTCTGCTTCCAAATCTTCTGCTAGGCCTTGAGCATATCTTGATTCTGGGATGGATAGACAAATCATAACACCAAGATAATAATTTTTTAACTTCTCTTACATGAAGTGAGATTGTTTTTATATTCAGTCATTCTTGATACCTGACTTGCAGACAGGATTTACAGCTGTATGTTTCTTGGAAACTCTTTTGGCTGGCCGTCGTACTTGCTGTTTTCCTTCTATCCAGCAGGGAATGCTGGTGTATGGAAGTAACTTTCCCTCTCCTTAACATAGGCAGAAATGCCTCTTCCTAAGTTAGGAAAGCATAGAAAACATTCCCTGCACAATCTGGAATTTATTTGTTTCTGGAGCAGTGGTGTTCACACAAAATGCCAAACTGGTTTTCAAGTGCAAAGTACTCTTATCTAAGTCTACCCTGCTTTGCTAGGGTTTCTAGCAGTCTTAAAGTAGGATGCCCTTACCCTATTTTACAGCACTTAGTACTAGAGCTTCAGCCAAGAAGGATTTTCATGCTGCAGTTAGAGAAAACCTAGCTGGAAGACATACTAGTCTTTAAACATGTAAATGATCCAAAGATCACTCAGAGCTTGACATGATAAGACAAAGCAAAGGTATTTATGTTCCATGATTATTTTCCCTTGTCAGACCCAGCGAGGATAACATACAGAATATGCTTTAAGATCTTCAGTATTCTCAAGAGAGAAAGCCCTTTTGGCAGGCATCCTTACTTTTTCAGTAAACACAAGCTTTTTCTAGGTTTTAAATTGTAGCACTGAAAAGGTGGCATCATTTCCACTCTGGAGCTGATGATACTGAATGTTGTAAGTTAATAATACCATAACCACCTCCCCCCACCCCCAAAGCCTTGTTCCCAAAACCTGTACACTTTTTTTATACTTGTTGAATCAGATGATATTTGGGAACAGGTTCTCCAAAGTAACTGCGCTCCAAGATAAATTTCCATGGGGACATTTTCCACTTTGCACTCAAAAATCACAATCCCTGAGAACAAAGTTGCTCCACTGTGCTTACTGCGCCCCCCAAGAGCACCAAATGGAAATGTCTGGCAAAGGAGAGAGGAAAGAAGGATGATACTGTAACTGGACTGCAGTTGCAAACATGATAGGAGTGAAAGGAGGCAGTGCAGCTGTGGCAGAGAAATGCACAAGTTTTAGCTGACTTGACTTCCCAGATAATAAATCTGCTGATCTTGAGGGGCATCTTCATTCTTTGATAACCATTCACAAGCCTCTGGCAAGCACTAGCATGGGGATCACTGCCAATATCTACAACAGCAAGGGCTGCAGTTTGAGAGCTTGGTGAGGAATGCAGCTTGGCAGCGTTCCTGCCACCCTGGTGTTTTATTACTCCAAATGCCCAAGAAGAAGTGAACCAAATGAGTGGTCAGAATTGCAAATCTTGTGCAAGATGCAAAATCATGAGACAGGCAATGTGGTTGCTGCACAAGGGGAGGAGGCAGGTTGTGTGCCATAGGAAGAACGTGCTGCAGCTGGAAGGAGAGACCAGATTGCCTTCTTGGGCTCCTGAGTATGGGGTCACACCAGGTGTCAGGCACTCCATCTGTAATGATGGGCCATTGTCCCTATCTAATAAATACATATTTATACAAACCAACCAGAGATACTAGATCCAGACGGTGAATGAATTGTTGTAGAGGCCACCCATCAGCCTGGTACAGAAGACACTGATTGGGATGATGAGCTATTGCACAGAGCTGCACAAGGATAGAACATATGCATGGGGGGACATAAGAAAAATATAAATTGAGTTTTGACATATCTAAAAGGTTAAGCTCGGATAGATAGATGAGCTTCTGGTCTTCTCTTTGAGTCTGTTGCTACCTGTGGTAGGAGTTGATGCATGCATCTACTGCCATGGTTCAAGCAACTGAAGACCTTCTCAGTTTAACCCACCTACAATTGTGGATCAACAAGCTATTCATGAGCCTACTCAGGTCTGAGCATCTGGTGCTGTGCCTTGACCCTTACATTTGTGGGTGGGAAAATAGTTGCTTTAAGGGAGCCATTTCAGCTGATCCTTAGCAAGTTTTCAGAAGACACCAAACTGGGAGGAATGGTTCATACACCAGAGGGTTGTGCTGCCACCAGAGGGACCTTG
Source organism: Megaceryle torquata (assembly GCA_024611175.1). Taxonomy (NCBI): domain Eukaryota; kingdom Metazoa; phylum Chordata; class Aves; order Coraciiformes; family Cerylidae; genus Megaceryle; species Megaceryle torquata. Next base: position 15,086 of record JANIJG010023119.1, read on the forward strand.
ACAGTCTGGAGAAATGGGCTGTCAGGAACCTCGAACAGTTCAACAAGGGGAAGTACAAAGTCACTAGGCCTGTCACTACAGGCCCTGGTAAAATATCTTTCTCCATGTTTCTTATAAGCCCTCTTTTGTCCCTCCCTAGTTCACCTAGGGAGGAACAACTCCAACCACCAATGTATTCTGGGGGCTAGACAGCTGGAAAACAAAAAAGGACCTAGGGATCCTGGTGGCCAACAACATGAACACAAGACAACAGTGTGCTTTTAGCAGCTAAGAGGGCCAGTGGTATCCTGGGCTACATTATCAGGAATGCTGCCAGCAGGTTGAGGGAGGTGATCCTTTCCCTTTTTTCAGTACTGGTGAGGCCACACCAGGAGTACTGTGTCTAGCCCTGGGCTCCCCAGTACAAGGCATAGGCTTGAATATTCTAGACACAGTCCAACAAATGCCCACTAAAATGATTAAGGAACTGGAGCATCTCTCCCATGAGGAAAGGCTGAGAAAGCTGGGACTGCTTAGTCTAGAGAAGGGAAGGCTCAAGAAGTTATCAATGTATATGAATAACTGAAGGAGTAAAGTGTAAAGAGTATGATGTAAAGTGTGTAAAGTGTGTAAGGTTTAAGGAGCACAGACCCAGGGTCTTTTTCAGAGGTTCCCAGTGACAGGGCCAGAAGCAGTGGGCACAACCTGAAACACAGGACAGTCCAAGAAAAAATTTTTTACTGTGAGGGTGACCAAGCACTGTCCCAGAGAGGTGGTGAAGTCTCCTTTCTTGGAAATGTTCAAAAACCATCTGGATATGGTCCTGAGCAACCTTCTCAAGGTGGCCCTGCTTGAGCAGACAGATGGACCAGATGAACTCCAGAGGTTCCTGCCAACTGCAGCCATTCTATGATCCTCTATTATAGTGATGCATTGCATTCCATGTATTCTTTTACTGAAGCACTGACCTTTTCAACTCAGTATGATCCAAATATACCACAGCTGAATGAAATATCATGAAAAATGTTCTCCGGTGCCACTCACAAACTGATAACATGTAGTAACATTTTAGGCTGGTGGTGTATGACAAGTATCGTATGACATTGCTGCTCCAGAGGAGGACCTCTGTCTCTTTCCATAGATAAAAGAAGCAAACCCATGCTGGACATCCTACCTTCTCCACTGCTAATGACCAGGTATCAGGCCAAGTATAAAGGCCAGCTGCTGCTGACAAAGTACGATGGCCAAGTGCAAGGTCCTGCACCTGGTTTGAAGCAATCCCCAGTTGCAGTACAGACTGGGTGATGAACTGTTTGAGAGCAACCCTGTAGAGAAGGACTTGAGAATATTGTTAAATGTAAAATTGTTTATGAGTCAGCAATGTGCACTGGCAGCCCAGAAAGCTTGGGCTGCATAAAAAGAAGTGTGGCCAGCAGGTTGAGGGAAATGATACATTCCTTCTATGCTGCTCTGGTGAGACCCTTCCTGGAGTACCTTGTCCAGCTCTGGGAACCCCAGGCACAAGACAGACATGGACCTGATAGAGTGGTTCCATAGAAAAGCCGTAAAAATGATCAGAGGGCTGGAACACCTCTCCTATGAGGAAAGGCTGAGAGAGTTGGGGTTGTTCAGCCTGGAAAAGAGAAAGCTCTGGAGACATTATTGCAGTCTTTCAAGATATATAAAGAGGGCTTATAAGAAATATGGATAAAGACATTTTACCAGGGCCTGTAGTGACAGGATGAGGGACAATGATTTTAAACTGAAAGAGGGTAGATTTAGACTGTATGTAAGAAAAAAATTATTATTTTTTTTTTCAATGAGGGTGGTGAGGCACAAGAAGGGGTTGCCCAGAGAAGTTGTAGATGCCCCATTACTGAAAGTGTTCAAGCTCAGGTTGGATGGGGCTTTGAGCAACATGATCTGGTGAAAGATGTCCCTGCCCATGACATGGGGGTTGGACTAGATGCTCTTTAAAGCTTCCTTCTGACCCAAACCATTCTGTGCTTCTATCATTCTATCTACATGATATCAAAAGTTTTACTTCTTGACCAAATAGCTGCAACAGAGATAAGTCAACTAGTTTCATTATTAGCTAAGCACCTCACTGCTGGTTTCAGCTGTGGCTCTGCTTTTTCCTGAAACTCCTCACATTATCTAGGAAGGAAGCCAAACAGCAGTGAAAGATCAGTTCACGAAAAGACAAAGCTATTTATCAGCATCATAACACAGGGCACCGGGATACACACCATTCTATGTTTCATTCCCTGGACTGTTTCCCCTCTGAATCTCCATTTGGTCACTGGCAGTACTTTTTGGGACTTTTGTAGCACCTTCCCTGCCACAGCCATGGGGACTGACTTTCCTACATGCAGACTACCTTCCTCTCTTTTTGTAGATTTCCTGCCAACAATGGCAGATCTGGAAGTGTTAGATATGAAGGTTTCACAGGCTGGACTTGCTCCTGCCACAGAGAAACTCCTGAATCAAGAGTAAAAAAAAAGTGATTTTTCTCTTTGTTTGTTTGTGTTTTTTTAAAAAATTCTCTCTTGGAGTAGGCCACGTTTGCACAGTCCAGCAATGACCCAGAAAGAATATCACGATTGCTACTGCATATTGATGTTTTTAAACACTAAGCTCCTATCTTGATGGAGGCAGCTAGACAGAGACAAGGATAAAGAGCAGTTCCAGTGGAACTGCAGTCTTAATTTTTATAATAGAATACTGTAGAAAGAAATGCTATTTTTAGTGACCTGGTTTATCTGGGAAATTTCAGCTTGCAGATGAAATATGACTTTCATGATCCGTACACATGGATTTTTATGAATGGATCTTAACGGACATTTTTTTGCTTACAAGCCAGTGTTTGGTGAGATTTAAAATAATAATGACAGCATTAAAAGAAATAACCTGGTCCAAGAACCCTTTAGAGCCATGAGAACATGTAGCAGATGTGTTGCATCTGTATGTAGCAAAAGCTCTTCTATTCACCAGTGTGTGAAGGCTCTGCACAAAATCTCATGGACAAAGCTGCATGGGGCATAACCACCACATTAGCTGGGTTGCTTGGGCTGCTTCTCAGCTGTTTCATGTCCTCACTGAGCAGCGAGCAGTCATTTTCCAAACCTGTGGAGAGAGGTCCTCCCAAAGATTGCAGGTCTCCCTGGTACAGCTAAAACTTTGCAGTAGCTTTATACTCTGACAGTCCCTCACTCTCAGAAAGATTTACTTTATCCAACGGTTGAGCATTGCTGGCTCACAGTATCTATTTCTCAGTGAGAAACACCTGAAAAGTTCAGTATCTTTTATACCAGGTAATCAGCCTATAGTATGATCTGCACACTTCCATCATGATCATGGCCAAGTGCCCCATGTGTAGCTTCCAACAGTGAGACTTGCCCTATATTTTTGTTCTCTTTCCTTCTTTTTAATTTGTTTAACTTCCAGGAATTGTCTGAAGAGTTTCCAGTCTGACTTTACCCAGATTCTGTTTTGATCTCCCTCTCTCCTTCCTTCTCCTTTCTTTTAAATTATTTTCCTCATGGGCAGTCTCACTTGAACATCCTCGCAGCTTAATGGCTAAGTCTGCTGACTTGGAGCATCCCTGGGGAGTTGATTCAGTTAGTCTCCGATTTTTTTAAAGGTCATCTTGGAGTAAAAGGAAGTTTTGCTTTAAGACTGATGAAATACAGTATTTCATCTTTCCATTAGCAACACATTTCCATTTAAAAAAATGTTGAATTGCCTTTTCTTGATATTTTCAAAACCCTTTCCTCATTACTTTTGCTGGGACAGATTCCTAAATTTAAGCGGATTCATGAACAGTTTTAATTTCTCCAAAGCTCTGTGGTTGGATTTACTATCTGTTGAACACAGGAGCCATATGGTGCCAACAGGCCTTGTGTAGAAGAGCATACTCATGGCTAAGCCATCACCCTGGGACTCAGGAGGCCTAGTTACATCTTGAATCTGCCAACTGACTTTACATTGGCCGTTACCCAAAGCCAAACTCTTAAAGGTATTTTAGCAGGATTTTTTTTTTTATTTGTTATTTATTTATTTATTTTTCTTCATGTATTTTTTTATAAGAAGGTGTTAAAATAGGCTAGGCATCTAATACACACCAGGCCAAAACACCAGAGCAAGGTTTCTGTAACCTGCCTGGGTTGCACTCTGATTGGGAGAACACTGGCAATCTTCATGAGTGCAAGGCTCATGCCAGGACAGGGAGTAACCCAGAGTAATCTGGAGATGCCCATGCCATCTCTGCTGGGGCAGATCTTGCTCTCTTGAGCATAAATCCCTCCCCAGACTTGGCAAAATCTTTCCCATTAAAATTGCTGTCAGTGAAAAATTCCAACAAAAGATCATGTTTGTGGTTATTCAGTGTTTTGTTGAGTAAAACAGCTTTTGCTGAAAAATTCTTTACCCACTCCTGTCTTGTCACCACCCAGCCCTACAGATCTCTGGCTCTGCATCACTGGAGGATGTGTTTCATGTATACACAGCAGTGCTATGGTGCTTGAGAAGAGAGTGAGTTTGTAAAATAAATGTCTTTGTGAACAGTGCCTGCTAAACTGCCATCCTTAAGAAACCCTCCTGGGCCAGACACTTGTTATCTTTGCTGACACTGCATATGTTTGACCAGTTCTGTAAATATGAAGATTAATTCTTTTTTCAGGGTGTTAACTTTTCACAATCAGCCTATTCTCACTGAAAATGCTCACAAACTCTCTTCTCGTAAAATGGACATAACAAATGAAGCATCTCTACATCGATAGAGAAAGGGGGCACACTGTCTTACAAAGTGCAATTTTTTCAGTCCAAAAAGAATTGTGAGAAAAGGATAAGTAGAAATAAAGGACTCTAAATGCTAAGGAATAGTCTGCACGTGAACATTAAAAATAAACAAGTACTGCTTGTTTTGGAAATGGGAGGTACAGGCCTGAGGCTTGTTTGTGTGTTAACTTGTCATAGTGGCTTTACAAGTGTGTGCCTGCCTGTTTATTCATGGATGCAGCAAGAACGGTTTCTGTACTGCAAGTAAGAAACATAACTCACAGTTTAGTAGTGTTGCATGGGGTCAAAACATCCATCAAAAATCTGTGGGAACTTTGTTGTCTTTATAAAACATATTTCGATGGGGAAAGACATGTATAACAAAAAAGCTGTCTTACTGGTAACAGTGTTTAACATTTCTCCTAATTTCATTAATGCTTTAATTCTTACAGGAAGAAAGGCTGGCAAAGTTCATTTGGTTTTAATTAGAGGGGTGAAGTAATAGGTGAGTAGGGTTTGCAAATAAGTCAAATTGTTTTGAGAAAGTAGTTAAATTTTTTTTCCTTATGATTTGTTCTCTTTTAAAAAATAAAAAACCAAACTATTTAAGGTATGTTTCCTACCTTAAATGAGGCTTGTGGTAAGTATTAGGGATGAAACTGGAAATTCGGGTGAACTAGGAATAATAATTTTGAAATTGTTTTTCCCTATTTTACATTTACATTCACACTTTAAAAGCTCTTTCAAATGTATGCCTTCAGTCCTTACTACTACCGTATGCTCTTCTGAAATACAGGTCTGTCAAACTGATAGGGAAGACAGGCAGTCACCCAATTCATAATTTTCTTTAGTGTGGATTTTCACGCAGTGTGAGCTGAAAGCTGGGTTTCAGGAAGATACAAAAGTGTTTGTTTTCCTGTTTGAGACCTATTTGCCTGAGAGGAAAAAAAAAAAAGCCAGAAGAAATTTGAATTCATTGCAATGGTCACAAAGAAGGCCATAAAGTGATTTTTACTAGAGTTCAACTCTTGGTCAATGAGATTCATGTTTGCATATATATATCACCAAGCTGTCGGGGTCCTGCAGCAGGTGTTCTGTGGGGAAACTCAGCAACACAATGGCACCTGTGCCCATAAAGTCATCACCTACCACCAGAGACAGACACAGAAGCACTACAGGTCACACAGCCTCTCTTGTTCCAACACCACTGCATGATCAGAGATTGGGCTCCTTCAAGGGGTGAGCTAGTTGGGAAGGATTAATGGCAGAATTACTCTTTCTCCTTCTCAGGGCAACAACTGCCAGCGATATGCTTCTCTCCTGACCCTCCGCCCACCCCACTTGGAGACAATAGACAGATTTGGCTGCCACTGGTGGGTGAGCAGACACAAAACTGAACACCTGTGGACCAAATATGCACAGCTGCCGTGTGCCAGGGCTGAGCTACCTATTGTGCAAGCTATGCACGTGCTGCCTACAAGTGCCTCTGAAATGATGCCAGTTCAATGATGGAGCCACTGAGGGTGGGGGAAAGAGACGTTTGCCAGGACTCAGTTATCTGCTTTTACTGAGATGCCGCTGAAAGTCTCTCTGTGGCAGAAGGCATTCCTTAGTGCTGTGCAATGTATGGATGAAACCATTTATATGCCTGAAGAATTAAACATCTGCTGAGAACACACTTGGCCACAGTTTGCAGTGTCACTGCATTCAGTTTTTGTGTTATCTCCATGATTCACAAAGAGGGATTCACAAGAACAAACAATTCATGTAATGACCTATTCTACTGCTGAATAAATACAGAAAGTACCTAGGGAATAACTGAGTTGCATCTTTGTGAATTATTTTCTCTACTGTACTCCGAATACGTAAAACAACATATGCCTATTACTAGCCACAGCAAGTGAGTGTAATGTAGAAACTTAAAGGCAGCTATTTCATGGCGCTGCTTTTGTTTGTGAACTATATAGGTCTCTTTAGACCATTCTTCCTATTCAAGGTTATCCAAGCTTTAGCAAATGAACAAGAAGCCTTTTCCAAATCCGAAATACACTAGATGGTAATAACCTGTTGTCATGGATGGTCACCGACATGTTAAGCTCAAAGACGAAAGTGAGACTACAGGACTTTAAGTATATAGGGGATTACTATGTGCCACAGATGGAAACGAGGAGAGATCAGAGGTCGTCACTGCTCAAGACATCTGCAGTCTCAAAGAAGAAGAGATTTGAGACAAGTCCAGTGATACCAGCAGACAAATGCATTCCTGTCATGTAGAAAGAGGGGAGAGTCCCCAGATGAAAAACAACAAAGCAGGAAAATCTAGAGTGAGAGTAAAATGGCAGCCAGAAACTTCTGCCAACCTGATCTGGGGGAAAACTGTATCTTTAGTCCAGCAGAGCCCTGGATATGACAAGAAGGAAAAGTAGTAGAAATACAGGAAACTCCCTTCCATAACAAGATCACTTTTCTCTTTCTTTCTCCTTTCAACCTCCCGAGGAAGGCCAAAGGGGAAAAAATAAAAGGGAGGGGGCAAAAGGCTGCCTTGTATGGTTAATGTTAGAATTGCTTTTTACAAAGATTTATAAGGGCACGCAGAGAGGCTGGGCATGTGATGCTGAGAAATAATGAGTGTAATGTCATTTCAAGATGAGAAGCTAAATTGTGGGGAAAAATGGTTCTTGGAACAAGCCATGACACTGGCACAACTCTCTTGAGCCCTGACTTTCCTGACTAGGAAAAAAATGACTAACAAAGATTTTGGTGAACTTTAGCATCTTGTTTCTCTTGACTGTGTAAAAACCTTAGGGAGAAAACATAAACATAAAAATTCTTCCTCAGAATTATTAAGTGAAATATTAGGGTTTTTTAATAGATCAAAATTTTCAGCCATCACCTTCCTGCCAATGTTATTCTTCCATTTTCATATTACAAGTCCGAATGCCCCAGCAGCACTGTCATTTGCTGCCAAACAGATGGTGTTATTTCAGTTGTGTAACTAATTTTACTGATTTTAATGGGATTTCTCAAGTAAAACTGCATGAATACATATGTATTTATTCCAGATTCAGATTAAGGTTTTGCCTTTGCAGAGAATGAGAGAGGGAGTCTGTCTTATCTTTGCATTTGTCTTGGGCTTTCTTAAGTTTATCCACAGCATACTATTGAATCTAAATCAAAGGGGATTTCAAGACATAAAACCACAGTATAGGGAGTGTATTAGTAAGTATTAGTGTATTAGTAATATTCAAAGGAGTGGAGTATATAATTTGGGTGGATGGTTCATACAGATGTCTGAACAGTCACATGCTATGGAGGCATGACACACAGATCAGCTTATCCACTAGCCCTGAATGACACAATAAGTAATTTTTCACCAGATATTTCCAGGTTTCCCCTTCTGGTCATTCTCTGAATATTGTGGATAGAAGTAATAGAACTAATTCCCCTCATTGTCTATCTAACATATTTCTTTTTGGCTGCACTAATTTCAGGGAAAATACACTCTTGTGGACACCATCATCAACTAAGTCTTGTATACTGAATAACTAAAAGGGGAAAAAACCTTTATTATTAGAAAGAAAGAAAGAAAGAAAGAAAGAAAGAAAGAAAGAAAGAAAGAAAGAAAGAAAGAAAGAAAGAAAGAAAGAAA
>JANIJG010023121.1:0-10857 GCA_024611175.1 Megaceryle torquata
GCGATCGTACAAAAAACGTTATTTCAGGACTTTTATCATTAGGTCTCTGCTACAGGCTTGATCAGTCATATATATATATATTTTTTTTTTTTTTTTTTGCTTAATGGGTTCAATTATATCCATAGCAAACCTTGCCATTTTTTCCCCCACCAAACTTCATATTCTAGTCTATTACTCACTGTCTGTCTGGCCCTCATCGTGCTTTCACTGCAGATGTCATAACAGAAAAGAGATGAACAGGCAGCTCTTACTTCCCGATAAATTAATGTGCTGCAGTCTAATCCATATCCCAAATGATAAAGTTAACAACAGTTTGCAAGCCTGTCACATAATCTAAAAAATTCAGATGGATATTTTTCCCAACCTCGTGTGAGAGGAAAAAAGCTGTTTCGGGGATGAACAGTTATTAATACGTTTAAGCTGCAGCAGAATGTCATGGAAATGGCACAATTAATTCATCTGCCGCCTCAACCCAGTGGTGAAGCACTTTTACTGGGAGCAACCTGTTCGTCAGGCTGCTGGCTGTGAAGCGGTTCCTGGGGCTGCCGCAGCTCTTCCTCCCTCCTTCGGCTGCTTGATCCAGCTGGGCTCGGGTCCTGCTCAGCTGTCAGCCTTTCGCGGTGAATTTCTGCCACGCTTCTTGGGGTCGGTCACCTGTGGGCTCTCCCACGCTTCCCAGCATGTGGTTACTGGGACGTGGAAGCCTGCTGGAAATCTGCCGTGTTGTTGCAGAAAGGGCCACGTGCAGCAGACTCGGCAGCACATCTCTGTTTGCAGGAGGCAATTTAATTTGCAGACCTGATGAGAGGAGTTCTTGCTCTCTACAACTCCCTGAAGGGAGGATGTAGTGAGGTGGGTGTTGGTCTCTTCTCCCAGGTAACTAGTGAAAGGATGAGATGAAATGGGCTTAAATTGCACCAGGGGAGATTTGGGTTGGATATTGGGAAAAATGTCTTTCCTGAGAGAGTGGTGAGGTCTTGGAACACGCTGCCCAGGGAGGGGCTGGAATCACCTCTGGAGGGGTTCAAAAAACACCCAGATGTGGCACTTCAGGACATGGTTTAGTGATCCTGATAATGTTTAGTATATTGTTGATGATCTTTAAGCTAGTTGTTTCCAACCTTAATGATTGACATCCCTAAAACCTGCCACAGTGCAATGGGCAGGGAGGGATGAGCTTCCCAGTGTCTGCCTCCTGTATGGTTTCACTGGGAAAAATGGTGTGTGCAGAGCAGCTCAGGTACATGGGGCGAGCATCCTCAGTCGAGGGGAACTGGATTAACTCCTTAAAAATTCATGGAGCTGAGCCAGTTTACACAAGATGACGATCAGGTACTTCCTGCATAAGTGCCTGTGGGAGCTAAATGTTCAGGGAGGGTTTGTTTGGATAAACCCTCAAAAAATGGGAAATTATTCTAATTTCTTGGTCTGGAATTCTTACAAGAACATTTCCTGTAAAACTTTTCCTGTGTCTTTTTCCAGCCATACCAGATATAATAGGAAAAGGCTTTTAAACTAATATTTTTCAGTGATTTTAATCACAGTGCAGATGGGGAGAGGAATAGGGGGGAGGAAATGAAGGCACTAATGAAAAGTTTGCAAGTTTTCTGTGCTGCAAAGTCATCATCTGAAGTATAATGGCATGGGAAGGGTGTGAGGGTTGGAGGAATCTTTATATCAAAGCTAAGTTGCATTTCCTTGATTTCAGTGCTTTGTTTTGGTTTTCTTGCCAGTTCTGTGGACGATGATTATTGTTACTTTTGCTGATGGTAGGCATGGCTGGCAGCATCTTAGATCTAAAGTTTGCATGGCTGGTGTTACCCCGTAGCTCCCCTTTACTTCAGTGTGCAACCCCTCTTTGAAATCTGGGCTAAGCACACTTTCAAAATGCACGTACGTGGTGGGTAAAGGACTAAGGGGAGGTGGCTGTTGCTGGGGTGTTTGCTGCTGCTGCTACTGAGCTGGTGGATTGAGAAAACCAGAAGAAAAAGAGCTGGCAGCTCACTGCAGAACTCACTTGGGAACCTGGAAGAATACCACAGCAGGCAACAGCTTTTTGAGCAGAGCAGGCACACTGTGCTGCCGGTGTGTGGGCAGCGTGGGCCAAATCAACCTCCTCCAAGCCTGCCTGATGTTCTTCCTGTGCTTCAGAGTCAGCTTTGCTGGATGTGGGGAAGGTAAGGCCATGGGCAGGCTCTGCCCCTCTTGCTCTCATTTTGGCAGGTCTGGCATCAGTGTTACCATCATGCTTCTTCAGCGTGGGGATTTCCATCCAAAAAGAGGTGGTGAGGGGCCCAGGTGTCCCTTAAGTGAAGTGCTACCCATGAATAACCAACAAATGTTGGGTAGCACTCAGAAACAGAATGAATTCAACAGAGACTGAGCGGAAATAAATGCAGAAACTATCTCACCACTATGGGACACACCTAAATCTAATACAATGAAGACCACAGGTGTTGACTTTAAGGACATCTCCCTCTTTAGGAGATGCTGACAGACGTAACCCATTGGTCAGGAGCTTAATAATCCCTGGACAAGGACCCTGCAAGCAGCTCCTTTTCCTCTTGGGTAGTTCTGATGCCAAATAAAGGAAGGAGAAGCTTATTTCTGCGGCTGACCTATTTCTGTGGAGCAGCTGCAAGTCAGGGTAATAATCCACTTATCTGGTGAGAAACCCACAGCAGCACCCTACAGACGGGCACCGTCTTGCAGAGCTCCAGTTCGGCAGCCTGGAGGGGGGCGAGGGGGGGCTGATGGCCTCCCCCAGTGGCCACTCTCCAGCTGCCTGCAGCACCCGAGATGAAGGTCTTGTCCAAAAGTGTGGAATGCTGAAGCCTTTGCTTGAAATTTTACCTGGTGGTGACTTTTACAGAAGCCTTCCAAAATACCCAGAACTGCAAAACTAACAAAATCTAGAATATATCAGAACATCTCAAGGAAAATCTGTCATTAAAACATCTTCAGAATGTGACAATGTCTTCACCATGGAGTCACCAGAGAGAGCATTTTCCAATGCCTTGTAGTTGAAAGATGGCAATGGCTGAGGGGTGAGCAATGTCCCCACAGGCACACCTTGCAGCCTTGCTAGGTGTTGGGTGGTGGAGCACAGGCCAGCCACAAATGCTGCTGATCAGCTGCAGCAATGTCACCAGGTCTGGTCTCATGCCAAAAGAATGATGCTGACAGGCGAGATCTCCGCAGGCTCCCTGCAAGGCCACTTAGCTTTTTGGCCAGGTGCCACCACACTGTATTGCTGTCTTGGTTGGTTTCCTTACAAACCTCACATCAGGGATGCTCCTGAGGTCAGAGCAGGTAACAGTTCTTCCTGCTTCAGGGCATGGGTGGGCGAGTGGAGGGGTGGGGACCTGTGGTTTCCGTGCTGCTGGAGGCTGCAGTGAGGAAGCTGTTCCTTACTGACCAGGGCATGCGTGCAAGCGAGGGACCGGCTCAAGCCTACCAAGAGTTCTTGTTGCTACCACCGCATAACTCATGTTGGTTCCCACTTATTAGCAAATCTTTCCCGTATCAGGAATGAGGTAATTCTCACTCACCCAGTTAGCCATGTCTTCCAAGAGCCTTCCAGGCAAAGAGTGAGGTTCTCCACTGAGCAGGTCTGTGCTATTTGAATACTTCTGCTGAGCTTTTCCCTGGCTAAAAATTACCTTAACCCAGGGGACTCCTGTGCCTGAGGGACCACATAGTGTTCTGCTGGGCATGCCAGTTGAGTGCTGGCAGAAGGTTAAGACTAACTCCTCTTGTGGGTACAAAGAAGAAAGTGGGTGTATCTGGAAAGAGTGTAAAGCTCATTATAGTTAATATTTCAGCACCCATATTATGATTTATTCAGGACACACTTTCTGCCTCTTCCCTGTCTTTTGTAAAAAACAACCCCACAATGGTTACAGAGTAAGAAAAAGTCACAGGTTCTGGCCATGCACATCTCATTAAGTACCTTGGGTGAAGACATTCCCAAATGGCCTGGGAATCATCTCACATAGACCAGATGATCTCTAGCTCCATCCCTCTTGCCCAGGTGAATCCTTTCAAGCATTGTGGGATACCAGCACCTAATAGGCAGGGAAAAGCACCCTGCTGCCCTTTCCCTTTCTGTGCTAGAGCATTTCTCCCTTCTGGAGAGGAGTGGAGTGGGGCATTAACACAGGTCACACAGGACATTAGGGGATTAGGATTTTGTGGTATGTTCATCTCCTGTACTTATGCGTAACATGGGTTTGGTGTTGTTGGATTTTCTCTATGTTCTTGACTATAATAGATAGGAGGGGAAAAAAAAAAGGTTAAAAAAATGCCCGTTGTTCCCCCTTCAGCCCTCTCTGTGGATGGAGTTGCTGTTTGGTCAATCTCAGTATTTAGAATGGATCCAGTTGTTGACCCTGAAGTCACAAAACCCAAAGCAGAGCAGAGCTGACTGCTTCAGAGAGCTGGTGAACCAGCAACAGCCCAAGTTAGAGAACTACAAGTCAGCAGACTGATGAGAAGATGCTCCCAGGTAGGATCCAAAACTGTTGAGTGCATTAAATAATACAATCAGCCTTAGTGAGGATTTCATAAAGGTGGGCATGTTGCAAAAGAAAGGTTGCTTTGGTGTTTGTCTTTTGCATCAAAATCCTTTATGAATAGAAAACATGATTAAACAAATAGTTCCATGAGCACCAGAAAGAACAAAGCCTGGTTTCCAATAGCTCCTTCTTGTGTGGATCCCCCGTTGCCGAGACAGATCTCATTTGCTCTTCCCTCAGATGGTACTAATGAGTTCTTGCATCTTCCCATCCACTTCTTATCATAAAACTCACAGGGACAATTTTATTCTGCCTCCTGGCTTGGTTGAACCCAAGAGGCAGCTTCAGAAGCAGCTGGGCAATGTGAAGGGACAGAGAGGTCCAAACACAGGGTCTGTAGGAAATCAGTCATGTACTGCCCACTGCTGGGGCTGCCCTTACCAGAATTTATCGCTCCTGCACTGTGCTGTGATGACTTGTGGGCCAGTAAAAGACTGAATGCAACTTTGAGCCCTTTATAGCTCAGACCTCTCTTTCTGGTCTCCAAAACCACGCGTGCATTTTTATTTCTCACTTTCTTCAGGCACATAAAAGCATTTCTCTCCGGAATGCAGCAAGTACAATGGGATGAGACCACATTGGTTCATCAGACGGAAACCTGTCTAATCTCCAGTGAGCCCAGCTGAAGTTGAAGCAGACACCAAAGACCACATTTTCATTAATTCCTGTGTATACATGCATTTTACAACGGTAGTTTGAGTCTGGAAGTGGGTGCTCATCTGCCATGTAGGGACATCTTGTTAGCAGATGTTATTTGTCTGAGAGGTTGAGCTTATTCTAATGATGGTGCTTTTATTATTTATTTATTTATTTTTACCATTTGCAAGACACTGAACAGACATAAAGACACAGCTACCACTCTACAAGCAGTGAATTGTTTTCTAGTTGAAAACACTGTAGGAAGACAAATGGTTATTTTTACTTTGCAGACAGATTTACCCATAAAATGTGCATGGGGGGGGAAGGTGGTAGTTGGAACCTGTTTATTTACGTAGTTGTTTTCTAGTAATTCAGGGAATTCACAAATGCAAAGCATATAGATAAAATCCAGCTCTGTGTGGGTGAGTTTGTTGAGCAAAGTTGTCAGATGTCTGTTAAAAGGAAATAACACTTGTATAGCAGGTTTTCACAGATGTAGTGTGTGAAAATCACCATTGAAGCATTTCTGAGATATTTCCAGAAGAATGAAGAGGGTGTGATTTGGGGAATTGTTATTTTGTGGCCAAAACGTAGAGAAAGTCAGAATTTGAATTGAGCTGTAGATGTGATTTTCATCTTGTGAGACTCTTAGATTGTCCACTGTGAAGAAGAATGTTTCAAGATGTTTGTCTTCATAGTTGCAAGCACTAATTCAGGGAAGTAAATAACAAACCCTCCAATGATACGGGGCCACCGTGGTCACTGCTGATGGAAATTGTTTTGGTCTGTTTTCACTCTTCTGTGCCAGGCTAAACCTGCTCCTCCTCCCATTCAGCTCAGGATGCTGAAAAACTTCCTCTTCTCTATGTCAGATATTTTTCTGCTGGGGAAAGGAGACAGCCTACAGACCACACCAGAGGCAGGAGCCGTTCAGATGAGCTCTCTGGATACTGCCCATCATTCTTTTCCCAATGAAATGGGAAGATGAACAGGACATAGGGCTGAAACTCCTCCTCTGATGAAGAGCAGCAGTTGGGGATTTTCCTGATTTAAAGCTAAACAAATGGGCTCTTCCCCTTGCTGAAATCTACCTTCAAACAGGTAACGTGGAGCATTGTTGGCAGAATACCTGCTTTGAGCTCTTGGGCTACAATAACCTTTGGGGGACCTTCTGGGTAGGGATCAGGAGATGACTAAAGCTGGTGTTGCCATCACTCTAATAAGCAATTCATGCTGTAGTCAAAGTTTTAATTACCACTCCCATTGATGAAGATGGGTTATTGGCGTAAACTTCAGAGTTTGTTTGGTTTGGTTTTGGTTTTTGGGTTTTTTTTTTTTTGTTAGGGGGTGGAGGGGGATATGTTGGTTTCTATTCCTTTCCATGGTGAAGAAAGAGCTCTGAAGTTAACCCAAATGCATCCTAAAGATGAAAAGAACAAAGAACACAAAGAGTATGGTTTGAAAAAGAACATTTTTTTTTCTTTATTTCCTCTCCTCTTTTTTAAGTTGTTTTTTTTTTTTTTTGTAAGCCAGCACTTTGATTAATGTTTTTGAATGCTGGAGGTTGGCAAACAGGGGTCAACGTGAATAAATATGTAAAATAAATAAATACAGCAAGCCTGATTAATACCCAAAGCATTTGTATTTGCAGACATACACATAAACCAGCTCCACCTCGATTAATCAGGTCTGACTGTACTGTGTAATACTTACCATTTTTTAATTAAAATTGAGAGCTCTAACTGTCCAAAGTGCTCCGTGTGTGCTCTCTGAAAAATTACAGCACAAGCAGAGGCCATTTTTTTCCCTAGTCCTACTACAAATTTCATACTGAACTTTAAAGGCAATTTCAGGTGCAGCCAACTACTATCCATTATCTTTGCCCGCTCTCCTAATCAGAGCGGTGCAATCTGCCTCCAAAAACATTTGTTCTGAATGGCTGCTGCTTTTGAAAGCAGATGCTCTTGAAAATGTAGCTGTCAGGAGCTCCACTTACCAGTGTTTTCTTCCAAGAAATATTCCAGTGAAGGTTTGCTTGGATTTAACTACATGCTTACGATCACGCTGGTGAGGTGGTGTATTTTTTTTGCCTGCACGCACAGAACAAATCAATAAGCTGCTTCTTCGTGACCCTGGTTTTGTTGTTGCTCCTGCCTGGATAAATCAGGGAGATCTCTGCTCAGATGAGTAGTTACACCTGGTTAAAATTGCGGGAGATGAGAGTTGATTCCTTTGTTTGAAGCAGAAGAGTGTTTTTTGTGCAGGGAGAGAATCAACCAGTACTTCATGGTTGCCTTCTCTCAGCACTCTGTTTTTCCCCACACTTTTTTTTTAGTATTATTATTTGAACAGATAAGATTTTACTCGTGTATTACACCAAACCAACGACTCCATCTAGCTTCCTGCAACACACTTTTTTTTACAGCAGAGAATACTTCTTTCTTGTCTTACAGAAGCACATTTTTTCACATGATTTGCACTGATAATATAACTTCACTGAGTAGCTTGATAGAATATATCACTCTTCACAGTCTAGCAGTCCCCCCTCCTTAAATAATGGAAGTGGTAGACTCCTGGTAGGCTTGATTTTAAACATTTAAAATATATATAATGGTTTGCATACTGTGCAGTGATTTGTAAAATGTGAATGCCTACAAAAACCATGGTTACCAAGCATAACATTATCTTATTTTTACTTACACAACCAGTAAAACAGCTGGAGGTCTAAAATCATGGCCTGGCATTAAATGCATTACTACATTTTAACCGTGCAGGATGAGGCTGTCCTTTCAATTGGGAGATAGGAAGAGAAAGAAAGTGTTGTGATTACTGGGAAATTAACACCTCCCATTTTAATAGACTGATTATAGCAACAGCACTTAAATAGAAACCCTTCTGCTGAAATGAATTGGAATTTTATCTGTCTATCTGAAGAGGGAGAAAAAGGCACAAGTGGCTTTGAGCTACACAAATCACAGTATCAATCTTCAGAGTGGAAATGGAGTATTTTACTAATGGAAATGATTTCTTTCGTTTTAAGACCCGCCTGTATGACACCATTTAAATTTCTTTCTTTTTATTCCTGCCCTTGAAGAAAGATCCGTATCGACAGCGCTCCCCTGGTTTCCCTTTTTAACAGCCACAGTTGTAATCGACTCCCAATGAATTAAGCTGGAAGCCATAAACCCAGGTCAGCACAGCAAGCCCACGAGGTTTAGGACTAGCTTTCCTCACCTCACCTAACATTACCAAAGCCAAACCAGTAAACCTTCATGAAAGTGCTGTCTGGGGAGAACAATTTTGCTACTGCACTTGGTGCTGCAGAAATAACAGCTTGTTAATATTATCCTTCCAAAAACATGCCCTCCCAGGCCTTACTAGATGTTCTTCTGGGATGTAGTTTCAGTGGGGGATTTTGCCTGGTGGGAGGCTGATGAGAGGCAAGGTGCTGACCTCCTAAGGAGCAAAAGAGTTACTCTGCTCCTGAAGAAAACTACCAATGGACAGAACACCTGGAAGATTACAAGGCAACGTGGTGCAGCTCAAAGCAGAAGTTTCTCATACTTGAAAAGATGTCCTTAATTGTGTTCATTCATGAAAAGGGCTTTTACACATCATGGTACCTCTTGGCTGAGCATCCCTTCTTGGATCTACTAAACTCACCCGAGAGAGTTCCCGAATTCCTCAGATTTGAGGAGTCTGAGGACCATCAACAATGCAAAGGGGTCACGCGGCAGCTGATCAAAGCATCCTCAATATCCGGTCAGTGATGCAGGTGCAGACTGAAAACTGTCAGCACTTTCCACATCAGCCCCAAGGAGCTGCCTGCCCTTCCCCTGGGTAGATCTCTTCTTCCAACTATAAGCCCATTCATGGCATACAGTGGCTGCAGTGGGAATAAATAGCATTTGAGCAGCTCTTCCAACCCCAAAAGAAGTATGAGGAAGGGTGGCCAGCAGCTGATGTGCTCCTTTCTTGCTCTGCACGCGCTGGGGGAACAGCAGGAGATTTGGTGAAACCCTACGCTTGTGCCATTAGGAGACCAATATCTGATTCATCTGCCTGATAAAGCTTTGAACAAGGTACGGGGGGAATAAATAAGGGTTTGATTCTTGTCTCACGACATGAGTTTTACATCAGTGGTATTACTGGCTGTGTTTACACAGGCAGCCAAGACAGCTCTGACTCCACAAAGTCCATTAAAACCAGCTTGTGCATCCCTCTGCGAAGCCTCCCAGCTCGCTGGCCTGATGGGGCTCAAAGGGCTGCACCAATTGCACGCTCCCCACTTCCCCAAGCACCAGCAGCCTTCAGGCACAAGCCCTCAGCTTTCTCCCAGGAGAGTCCTTCTCCTTTCCTAGGCTGACAAACCAAAGGTGAGGAGGGAAGGAGGGCTGTGATATCACCTGCCTCAGCTCCTCTGGTATTGCTTTGGATGATCAAGTCTATCCTCAATGTCCACATGGTCATCCTGGACACTGAAGACCTCCACTGCATCTTAATGAGCCAGAGCAGGAGCTTAGTCAGGGCAAACAGCATTGGTGTGACTCCCCAAGAGCAACACCAACCTACCCTAGCAGAAAAGGGTGTCTTCTTAGGGACCCGATGGTATCTCACAGGTATTGCAAAGGGAAGGCTGTGGTGGTGATGGCACAGTGTCCTGGAGTCACAGATGACTCGTTTACTTTGGGGAGGATCAGAGAAGGACACAGATTATACAACCAAAAGGAAGAATGGGGCTGGTTAATAGCGCTGGCAAATAACGGAGGAAATAAATCTGCACTTTTATTCAAAGAAGAAAATGAGCATTGCAGTAAATATGCAGACAATCCACAACAAGCCCAGATCTGGTTCCTGTGTGTAAATGTGTGGTCTAGCTGCAATCTTCATGGAAGCTGTTTCAGCTTCAAATGAATGTAGGATTTGTGAAAGAGCTTAAACAAATGTGAGGCGGCTGTGAAAGGAAACAATGGATGTAGTAAACAAGGAAACATGTTGTCAATAGCTGAGCGAGCAGGACACTGAATATTTCATCAGAGGAGGACCAAGTGTGGGTTTTCTGGCGTTGTACCTGCCCGGTGCTATGTTCAGTGGGCACAGAGATGGATTTGCAGCTCATGGAGAACACATCAGCCCTACACACTCCAAAGTCAGGGGCTGGACACCTGCTTTTAGCATTTCCCAGCCATACCAACGGGAATGTGTTCAAAAGTAGGGATCAGCTGCATGCCTTAAAAATGAAATGCTTATGCATTCAATGCAGTTCAGATGTGGTTTCACATTTTTAGCACCTGGCCCTGTTCCTTATGACACCCTGCCTCAAAAGGACAAGCTGCATTGCAGAAGAGCTCAGTAGGGCAGCCTGGCTCTCCTGCCCTGGCTATCCCCTTTTGGGTTTTGGACATGCTGGAGGTACTGATGGCACTGCAGGCAGGGAAGCTGCCCTTGCAGGGTTGAGCTGAACCCAGTGCTACCACCAGTGATTACCCAAGTTTCATAGCATCATAGAATGGTTTGGGTTTGAAGAGACTTTTAAAGTTCATCCAGTCCAACCCCCCCGCAGGGAGCAGGGTGCTCAGAGCCCCAGCCAAGCTCCCCTGCAATGGTGCCAGGGATGGGGCAGCCACCACCTCTCTGGGCA